>CM034152.1:627439039-627594389 GCA_019776745.2 Taxus chinensis
AGGGGATTTAAAGGACCTATAATCAATGATCTTGGTATTTCATGCGATTTAATTTTACAACCAATTGTTTTTATTCTTACAACCTTTATGATATAATTAAAAACATTATATTTCATTTCCACATTCTCAAGTAGTATCTTCCTATCCTCTTTCATTTATCTTATAAACTAATATAAAAAATCAATTTTTCTAGTTATATATATGTACTTAGGGTGTAGACACTAAAATTTGTCATAGTAATTTTGAATGAGTTGTTTATGTTTGGTCTTCTTGGCTAAGATAAACAATCTCATATTATTCCTACACACTATATCTTTCTCTATCCGTCTAAATTGTGTTTCCTACACAATAATGTGCTGAAACTTCCTAAATATAAAACGATTAAATCAATACTTAATCCATGTTTGTGATGATGCAGCACCTAAATTTCATCCACCATCTACCTACCTATATCCATATAGTAGGGTCAAGATGTGAATTACAGTCCTAGCAAACATGTATTATCTTGGACTAACACATCTTCCAAATATGATTTCAAATGCATTATCCTTATGAGTTGTTTTCATATTCCTCAAATGGCATTTAAATGAAACTAAATCACTTGGAAACTCATTGTAAATATATAGAAAAGGTATGTGTGGATCCCTAAATATTACTAAAGACGATGCAAATCCATAATCGAAGTCATTTCTATAGTTCTAACGCACTCAATAGTGTCAAGGAGTTAAAATTTACCTCATTTCCTAGAACTCTGAGAGACATACTCAATGTATTAGCAAGAGCACAACCATCTCAAACATATTCAAAGTGATTAATTGTTTTTAAGTAGTTGCATTCATATAGATATTATGTGTTCGGTGGAGAAATACACGTGGTTTGTGGAATATTTACAGTATTTACCTATGTCCAATAATACTATTCTATAAACAGAGAAATTTTCTTACTTATACCAACGTGTCCAGCCAACCCCCCAATTTGGAATTATCTTATAATATTTTCTCTCATTGAAACAATACAGATGCACAATTGTTTCTCCCTGAACAAATAACCATCTTGCATCAAATAATCAGAAGCACCACTACCTATTGTACAGTCCTTAAGTTGTCTCACAACATTAAAAAAATATGGATCACCTTCATACAATTCTTTAACTTCCTAAAACCCTACTACTTAATTTTCCACTATTTTCAAAGTGCTACACTCCTACTCAAGGAATCAACAACTTGATTCTACTTACCCAGCTTATGGTTTAAGAAAAATTTATATTATTGAAAAAATGAAACCTATTTTGCATTCCTAATATTTAGTTTCTTCTATCTGTTTACATACCTCAAGGCTTCATGGTCAGTGAAGAGTACAAATTATTTTTCTAACAAGTAATGTCTTTAGTGCCTTAATGCCTAAATAATAGCATAAAATTCCACATCATAAGTAGAATAGTTCCTTCTGAATTCATTTATATTTTCATTGAAGAATGCCACATGTCATCCTTCTTAAATCAGTATAGTTCCAATCTCAACATGTGAGGCATCACAGTCAACCTCGAAGACCTTGCTAAAATTTGGAAATACCAAAATAGGTGCTTCTCACACTTTCTTCTTCAAAAATTCAAAACTATCTATTGTTGCCTTACTCCATACAAACTCCTTCCCTTTTTTACACTTTGTTATGGGTGCAACAATGCTACTGAAATTCTTGATGAAATTCCTATAAAAAATTTCCAATCCATGAAAACTACAAAACTTTTTCACATTTCTTGTGTTGTCACCCTCAAAATTGCCCTCATTTTTCATGTCTAGACCTAAAATTTTGAGTTGGTGCCTTTGGAAAAGTGTTAAAACTGAGTATTTTGAAATTTGGTAATTTCTAATGACTTAAGGATTATTGAAACGTTCTCCATTATATGGGAAATTTATTCCTTTTTCCAAAAAGGTAAAGAAGTCCTTGTAACTCCATATACTTTGTGAGTTATGGCTCGGCATACAAAAGACGGTGTTTTTTGCCAGAAGCAGGCCGGCGAGGCTCGGGAGTTATTTTGGAACTTTGTTCTTTTGGTGAAAAAGTGTAGTTGGCAATTGCAAGCTCGCGATCCTATGTAAATAAGTAAAAAGAAAAATGCCTAAGGCCCGCAACCAATTAGATGAGGAAACGTGTCGATTTCATGGTTGAAAAGTCAAAGTGGAGGTATGGGTTGTAAGAGAACTTAGAGCCTTTATGTTTTTGGTTAAAAAGACTAAAATGAATAAAGTAACCCACAACCCCATAACCAATCAGAACATGCCACATGCTCAAGTTGAAAATTCAAAGTGGAAAAAGCGGGCCATCGGTGGAAATTTAAGCTTTTGGCTTTCATGGTAAAAAATAATAAAAGAATGAAAGTAAACCTCTTCCCCACAACCAATTATAGGGTGCCACGTGTCATGTTGCACTATTGTGAAAATTTAACATGTAGAAATGGATCATTGGAGAATTTTTGGAAATTTAGTTTTATTTCCAAGAGTGAGGTAAAAATCATAAAATGGTCCCTAATCCCGCCTTGGTCTTTTGCCCACCATTGAAAAGTCAAATCGGGGAAGCGGGCCCACAGAGGAATCTATGTTTTTGAGCCTTTTTTATGAAAAGATTTAAATGTTGTAAAGAGATCTGCACTCTTGTCTCCAATCAAATGATGCCACATGTTCGCATTGAAAAGTCAAATCGGCCCGATGGAACAAAATGTAAAAAATTGCCAAATCTCCATAAAAGTTATAAAATGCGAAGGGATTGTCTGCACCCACTCCAATCATTTCCTACCACGTGGATGGATCGAATTTACAGTTTTAAAATCAATATGAATGACCCATATTTAAACTTACAAGAGAAATGTAAGGGTTATGATGTGAAAATCTGGGTTTTTCCACCATTACCGTTTCTCTGCAAATCGAGAATTCAAAAGGGTGCGAATAACTTCGAAAGTTTGTAACTATTTCTTTCTTTCTTGATGAAGTTGTAAAATATTATTGTGGGATATTTGATGGTATTTCAAAGCCATTGTACGCGGTTGTAATTCATATACGATAGAACTATAATTTTGAACAAAAAGAAATCAATACGAGGTTTTTTCCTTTTCTTTCTCTATTTCACTCTCTTTCTTGGTTCAATTTGTGAATCATTAAATATTTGCATGTTGGAAAGTTTTTGTTCCTGGAAATATAATCCTCATAAATTTTTGTTTCTGGGATTATGTCTGTTATAAACGTGAATGGTTTAATTATGCACTTCATTTCTCTCAATACATATTAGGGTTTTCTCTGCTATCTCGTTTCCCTAAAAGTATTGCATTCTTCTACATTCCTCATCTCTTCAAGTCTTCTATCCTCATGTGTTGATAACTCTCATGGCTTAAAAATATTTTTAAGATATCATAAGACTACATTATGATGAATATTGTATATTTTTACATAAGTTTTGGTTGATTTCAATAAGGTGACCTCTTCCATTAAAGAGGAGGGAATTTCTTATCCCATGACTGTGGTTTCATTCAAAGTGTAAATATGAAACCTAACATTTTTTGGTGACTCCGTTGGGGATTCGTTTCAAAGGATTTCCTTTCTAAAACGAACAACAATTTGATCATTTCATTGATCTGGCAACTCTAAGATACACTTGGGGTAGAAGGGCCCTTGGGATTGAAGATTCCCAATTTCAAATTCTGGATCAACAAGTTTTTCAACTTCCTCTAACAATAAGAAACACAAGATCTCGTTCTACAAGCACACCTCCTACTGAAGATAGATTTTCTGGGAGTGATATTTCTCAAGCACAATTTAGCCCTAATCTTCATGCCCTAATTCTTGCTAGTGTTTCATTTCCACTTCAAGAAAATTTTCCAAGGATGGCAGCTCTATTGCATTGGGGACAACAATTTGAGCCTCTTTCCCTCCCTCAACCTTTGCATGAGTTACCTAGGGGTAACAGAAAGAACTTTCCCAAGTTCAGAGGTAATGGAAAATTGCATCTTGATGAGCACATTCCAGCCTTCATAGGTGCATGTGGAGTTCTAGGTGTTGAACATGAGAATGTATGTGTTAGGATTTTTGTGGAGACTCTGCAAGACAATGATACAGATTGGTTTTACCATCTCCATGCTGGGACTATAACTAATTGGACTACCATGAGAACTCAATTTGAGAACCATTTCAAACTTGTATAGGATTTTCAATCTTTTCTAACCAAGATTTCTCAAGTCAAGAATGAATCACATGATCTAATGAGATAATTTGTATCCAAGTTCAACAAGCTTATTAACAAGATTCCACAGAACACCAGGCCTATGGATTAGATTAAAAAATGATTCTTCTTGAATGCTCAATTTCCTCAAGTGGGTTATGCCCTGAGGAGAGATAATCTTACAACTTTGAAGGTTGATCAGAGATTGGTTGCTAGTGTTGAAGATGACTTAATCATGTCTTGTAAATTGAAGAGATAATCTTTCAAATCAAAAACATCATCATCTTCTTCTTCTCCTAGAGCTAATGTAGACTAGTTGGTGAAAAATCTTACAAATGACCTCATTTCCCTCAAGAAACTGTTGGCTTAACATGCTCTATATCAATATGTTCTAAGGAAGAAATTTCAACCTAGGAACTGTTTGCCTTCTTCTCAAACCAAGTTGGAAATTGAAGTTCCACCCCTCAAGGTGCCTATCAATGCCATTTGTGAGGTTCTTAAACCTAATAATGAAGATGAGAATGAACTGTATGATGAAGTTGGTGAATAACTAGAGGAATTTGGTGGATCTCAAGTCCATTTTCTCACCACTGAGGGTGTAGATGTTGAGGATGCTTATGATGATGTAGTGTTAGGAATTAATAGTTAGTCATATGTTGTCATGACCTGAGAGTAGACCAAAAAAAAGGAAAAAGTTGTACAACCTGCTAAAATATCTAAGGAGTACCCTATCATCATTCCAGTGATTGCAAGGAGAGGAGATCCTATTCTCACTACTTCCACACAAAAGGTAAGCTTTGCTAGTCATTATTCTTCTTCCTCTACTTCTAAAGCTTCTTATCCTCCAAATGATATCTTGATAGGTCAAAAGTTTCTTCTACATCTAATAATGATATCCCATCCACATCTAGATCTTTTGACATTATTGACCACTTACAAAATACCAAGATTCAGATATCAAAGGTTGAGTTCTATCAAAACCATCAAAAATCGTTTGCAAAGATGGTTGATTTTGTTAATTATAAATCCAAAACCACATCACCTACTTCTAAAGGCATCTTGCCCACCACTTCTTCCTCACCTCAACCAAGCCTTGTGGTTGCAGTCACTTCACCTAATGAAAAAATCAAACCTTTCTCTGTGACTCTCCTCATAACTGGCCACAAACTCAGCAATTGTGTCATTGATTCGGGTGCATCAGATAATGTAATGCCTTCCAAAGTGGCTTATGCTTTGGGCCTAACCCTAACCCACACCTATGGATCTTGCTATTACATGGAGAGTATAAAAGTTCCTTTGGCTGGGAGAACTAAGTATGCACAAGTAGCTTTTGTTGATTTACCAGAGAATAAGGTTTTAGCCACCATCTTAGTTGTTGACATTCCACCTTCATATGGCATGTTGCTGAGTAGGAACTTTTGCAACGATGTAGGAGGTAAAATCCAAATGGATTGGTCACATGATTTGATCCCTGTTAATGGAAAGATGAAGAACCTACTGCCTAAGAAACAAAATGAATATATTGTGCAAAATACAGATGATCCAAAAGCACAAATTATTTATAAATACATTGGGCATGGGAACTACATGATCTTGTCACAAGATGAGACAAGTCTGCCAAAGGGAGTGTTGCTTGATCCTAATGGTATTTATACCTTGGAATTTGATGGGAGTTGTTCTTCATCCAGTTCTGGAGTTGGTGTGTTGTTGATCTCTCCTGAGGGTAAAATTCATCCTTTCTCTTTCAAGCTTCACTTTGAAAATACCAATAATAATGTTGAGTATGAAGCCCTCATTCTTTGGTTGAGCATGGTGAAAGATTTGGGGGTGAAAAACCTTCTTGCTCTTGGAGATGCAGAGCTAATAGTAAAGCAAGTCAAAGATCTTTATCAAGTAAAAAATAGAAGGTTGAAGCATTATAAGAATCTAGTTTAGGATTCTATTGAATTACTTGATGCCTTTTCCATTGAGGCTGTGCCAAGGGAGAAGAACATTAGAGCTGATTCTCTAGCTATTTCAGGGTCCTTGTTGATACCTCATCCTGACTTCTCTCAGGACAAATTCACTATTGAGAAGATTCATAGACCCAGTGTGCCTAATAATGCAAGTAAATCACATGTATTTAATGATGATCACCATTTTCTTTCCTTCTTATATCTTAGGGAAAATCTTGATCAAATATACATTCAAGGAAGTAACAATATTCCTAGAGAATGTGTATCATCCAATGATGAAGGTGTCAAGGTGGAGGTGGATCAAGATGGCTGCATCAAACTGAAAGGTAACAAGATTCCTAAAGGATTGGTTAGTTTAGAGGAGTTCTTTGATAATAATAATAGATGTGTCAAGTCTAAGACTTCTGAGGAAGCTCAACAATCTGTTGAGACTGAAAAATTGAATATTGGGAGTCTTGATGAACCAAAAATGGTAAACATTGGAAAGTGTTGCACTTAGGAGGAGAAAATGAAGGTGGTAAATATTTTTAAGAGGTATGTTGATGTCTTGGCTTAATATTATGATGATTTAAAAGATTTCCATCCTAAAGAAATGTAACATTTTATTCCTCTTAATCCTAGGATCAAGCCTTTCAAACAAAAGAAAAGGAAGTACAACCCAAAGATTTCTGACACCATCTTCTAAGAGATACAAAATTTGTTGACGGTCAATATTATCTTTTCCATTTACCATTCAACATGGATTGCTAATATTATACCTATCAGAAAGAAAAATGGTGAGATTCAAATCTATGTTGACTTCAAAAATCTAAATCAGGATTCTTTGAAGGATAACTACCCTCTCCCCATGATGGACCAGGTGTTGCAAGTTTTCATAGGATCAGAAATGCTATCTATTGTGGATGGATTCTCGAGGTATAATCAAGTAGAGGTGAATGTTATCCCAACTAATAGGGGTTCTGAATTTCCTTCCGTAAAGCACCTTGAAAGGTGTCGTCTTAGGAGAAGCATGATATGTATTATTGTATGCAAACTAAACTAATGGAAGGTACTCTTCCCACTTATACTACTAATTCATACAATACATTTGTAACATATCCTCCAATACCCGATTTACTCTTTTAGTCTGTCCATCCATTTCCAGATGATATGTAGAGCTGAAATTCAATTTAGTTCCTAGAGCTGAGTTAAGTGTTTGAAAAAACCTTGACGTCATTCTAGGGTCTCTATCAGATATGATTAATTCAACTACTCCATGTAATCTTAATATTTCATGTACAAATCTTTTAGCCAAAACAGGAGAATCATCCTTTAGATTTCCAGCAATAAAATGGGCTACTTTCGTTAGTTTGTAAATCTACTACCAAAATAACATCGTGCTTATTTTTTGACATAGGCAACCCTTGTACAAAATCCAAGCTTATTACCTACCATTTGTGCTGTGGTATGCTATGACAATACAATAAACCAACTAGATGCATATGTTCTGATTTTACTCATTGACATTCCAGATAATGAGTCACAAAATCTATAACATCCTTTTTCATTCCTTTCCAAAAATATTGTAGTTTTATATCAGCCAACATTTTTGTAATGTCAGGGTGCCTAGAGAAAGGTGAATTGTGAAACTCTGTCATCAATTTCCTTCTCAAATCATTAGGTATGGGTACATATACTCTGTTTTCATATCGTAAAATTACCTCATTATCAATGTGAAAACCTTTATAGTTATATTCTTTTGGATCTACAACAAGCGCTGCTTTCACTTGTTAAAAGTAAGAATAAGATTCCATAGCACCTTTTACTTCATCCTTAAACTGAGTTCTTAGTGTTATAAGAGTAGAAATGTGATTCCTACGACTTAGAGCGTTAGCCACTCTATTCCCTTTTCCTTTAATGTAACTTATGTCAAATTCATATTGAGACAAAAAACTCCAACCACCTTCGTTGTCTTGCATTTAGATTTGGCTAAGTAAAAATATACTTCAGTCTAAGATGATCAGTTTTCAACTCAAATGGTTTACCAAGCAGATAATTCCTCCAAACTTGAAGTGCATGAACTATGGCAACAAGCTCTAGATCATGTGGAGCATAACTCAATTCATGTAACTTAATTTTTCTACTTTAATAAGCTATGACATGATCATTTCATAACAAAATACCCCAAAGACCTTCCCCAGATGCATCAATTACAACCGTGAAGTCTCCATTTGGATCAGGTATAGCTAAAATAGGTGTTGAAGCAAACTGACTTTTCAAATTTTTAAAATTAGTTTCACATTTATCATTCCAAACAAATTTCTTATCTTTTTTCTGCAATGAAGTTATTAGTGCAGGCACCTTAGATAAATCCTTAACAAATTTTTTTATAATAACCTGCAAGGCCCATGAAGCTTGTAACTTCATGTACATTCTTTGGTGCAGACCACTCGATTATAGCTATAATTTTAGAAGGATCTACAACAATCCCATCTTTACTTATAACATGACCCAAATAGTGAACTTCATTGTCATAGAAAGATAATTTTGACAGCTTACCATATAACTGTCTCTTTCTCAGAATTTCCAAACCTATTTTCAAGTGTTCATGAAGCTCCTCCACACTTTTAGAATATATGAGAATGTCGTCAAAGAATACAAGCACAAACTTGTCCAAGTATTCTTGAAAGATATTGTTCATTAAGTTCATAAATGTTGCATGTGCATTCATTAATCCAAAGGGTAAAACCATGAATTCATAATGTCCATACCTTGTCCTAAATGTCATTTTATGAATGTCCTTTTCCTTAATTCATAATTGATGATATCTAGACCGAAGGTCTACCTTATAATATATTGATGCGCCACGCATCTGATCAAATAGATCATCAATTTTAGGAAATGGGTATCTATTCTTGATTGTTGCTTTGTTTAACATCCTGTAATCAATGCACAATCTGTGGGCTGCATCCTTCTTTTTAATAAAGATCACTGGTGCTCCATAATGTGAAACACTTGGTTTAATGAAACCCTTAGACAAAAGTTCTTGTAACTGAGCCTTAAGCTCTAATAACTTTGTGGTAGTCATTCGATAAGGTGCTTTGGAAATTGATTAAGTACCTGGTTTGTTTTCGATTGTGAATTCAAACTCCCTTTTGGGTGGTAATCCTGATAATTCTTCTGGAAACACATCACCATAGTTCTGTAATAGTGAATAACATTTCAAGAAATCACTATTTTCTTCCAAAAATTCAGAAATTTTTATTGCATATAAGGTAACAACCCTTATTTTTGGCCTTTTAAAGTTGCATAGACGACAATTTCCTAACTGAAACTTCTTGTTTTACACCTTGAATCTTTGTTGTTCTCTGCAGATCATCTAAACTACTAATATGTTTTTTAAAATAGTCAACCTTTGTTTTATGCTCTGCTAACCAATTTACACCTTTGACTATGTCATAAGATCCCAAAGGTGCTACATAAATATCAACTTCTGTGGAAAAACTAGGTAATTCAAGGAATGCCCCGAAAAGACACATACTAATTGTATGAACATAATTATTACCATAATGTATAGTCCATGATTTATCCATTTTTTCTAGCTTTTATTTTAAGTTTTGAAGCAAGTTTACTAGAAATAAAACATTTAGTAGCTCCTGTACATCAAATAAAATAGTTACAGGTATGCCAAATAACTTACCAAGAACGTCAATATGTGTAACTTACTTTTCAGCTTGCTTATTAGCTACTACAACATGTATCTTATGCTACTAATTATGATCATCCTTCTTCAAAAGACATTGATTCACGTAATTTGATCTTTGTCCATAGTTATAACAGCCTCTTACCGGTCCCTTTTTGGGCTCAGAATTATTCCCAATCTTGTAGTTATCATTGAGACCTCCATAGGGTTTTCACCCGTTATTATTATTTCTGGTAAAATTGTTCCGTGTATTACCAACAGTTTTATTCATTGCTGTCTTTTTATTATTATCGGTTGGAAACTTACTTTTTTTACTAAAATTTTTCCATGGTCCTTTCTTAGGTGTAAGAGAAGCTGAAGAATATTTTGGAACTTTCTTCTGTAATTCTTCTTTGTGACCAGAAATAGCCTTTAGTTTTTGTTCCTGCCTTATGGATTTTTTTACAACCCCTTCCATAGTGGTTGGGTTGTGAATATCAACCTATCCACCAATAATGGGATTCAATCCCATGATGAATTTCTGTATCCTGAACTTCTCATCAGTTTGATACTAAGGTACATACTTGAGTAGTTTCGTAAACCATTCCCAATACTCAGTTACAGTTAACTTCCCTTGAGCTAAGTTCTGAAATTCATTCATTTTATTATCATAATAAAGTTGTGGCAGCCATCATTGCCTAAAATAACCCTTAAATGGATCCCAATTGATGTTATTTTCATTAATGTTTAGTTTAGCCTTGCGGCTATCCCACCATGAAGATGCTTCGTGGGAAAGTTGATATGCTCCCTAAATAGCTTTGGTCTTTTCTGAGAATTTCCTTATTGCAAAGTACTTCTCCATCTCACTGAGCCAGTTCTCAGCTCCATCACCTAATGCTGGTACCATCAAACTTAGGTGGACTTATCCTTTTTATATCATTAGTGAGTTCAGCAGCCAACCTAGCCTTTTTGTTTTCTGGCTGGTTAGGCACATTAGCATTGTTATTATCAACACCCATATTGGGGTTGTCCTCAAGAGGTGGTTGATTGTTATTACCAGCTTCTTCTTCCTCTTCATTACCCATCACTTGTTGCTCGAGCATAGTCAAACGATCCCTTGTATTCAACAAGGGAGTAAGGATCTCATCAATTTTTTGGGTTTTTGTTGCTCCTTCCTTAGGTGGAACATTGTTCGCAACATTTCCTATTGTTCTAACCATTTTCTGTTACAATAAAATTCAATTTTTTATAAGATTATGGACACAATAGGTCCAAGAGTTATAACCTTCAACTTTGATACCAAGATGTAAGATTCACATTTTAAGACTTTAGAAACAAGGGAAAAAAAAAATTTGTGTAATGTTCCTTGTTCTAAATAAGTGATTTAGAAAACACATTCTGAAAACAATCATTCTTATAACAGATAACCATATGCAGCTCTACTGACTTAGTAAAGTACCGATCTATTCATTTCATGACTCGGTAAACTACCAATCTATTCATGTTTAACACTAAGTATTGAATACTTTTCTATATACTACATATACTCGGTTCTCTTACCCTGTTCTGGGTATTGATTGATCTATCTAAGGAACCTAACTGAATAGTTATTACTAATATTCATCTGCATCATGATCCTTAAACTAGGTGATATAAGATTATGCAATCTGCAGGTTGCAATACTTTGGCCAAAGATTTTTAACATATTGTTCGTATTACTTATTCCTTTACGGCATATTCATAAATCTAGAAGATGTCCTTCACCCCACTCTATTGTTATCTAGAATGTCCTTTACTGACTTCCATCAGTCCTCTTGCCCAAGGTTTATTCCTAGTTCTAGTTAACATCGTAGGTTATGATAGGAAGGAGCTCCCAAAGACTTAAGATAGGTTGGCATACTGGGTCAACCTAAGTTAACCTTGTGTGCCAAGACACCCTTGGTCCTAGAGGGCTACTTCGTATCACAACTATGGGTACTGCCCAGTCTAGAAGAGAAACTAAGTTCAAGTCCAAAAGTGTGTAGATCTAGACGATCAATGTAAAAGGGTGTTGCCACATGTCAACTACATTGTTGTATCCTTGAGAAGATCCTAATCTTCTCAAAGGTACAACCCTGTAGTCGGTGTGTGCTAGCATCCTACAAAACAACCTCATCGAGATATGCATACCCTTAGGAGAATATTTAAAGTTAATTAATTTGGATTCCTAAAGGCATATTTTAGCAACCTTTCCCAGACAATAATCCAACTCTCTCTAAGTTATTTTCCACTCAGGTTCTAACAACCCTTGCAGAACTTCCATTTTTTAAGATTGCTTTCAATGTTTTCTAACGTTGGCTGAACAACATCCACCTACAATTAAGAACATCAACATCTTAAGTTTCATTAAATGTGATTTACCTATTCAAGGAAGTGTAACAACCACCGAGGTTGTAACTTAGTAGACTTTAGTAAAAGAAGTCTAATGATTGTATTCATATTTCCCTTTTTCCTTAATTTTTAATAAGAGAGGAAGATACTTCCTCTTTGTAGTTAAGTTCTTAAGGTTCATACACCCCTTTATATCTTTTTTAAATTCTATAAAGTTCATTTTAAGTTCTTCACATGTTACTTTGATAATATGAATTGTTTAGACAAGAACATTAATTATCTGCAACTTATTTAGTTGCTTCACGTTTAGGGATAATACTCTAATTCCCTTTTCACTACTTATCTAAGAACACTCATTCAAAAATATAAATAACATGAATAACATCAACAGAATAGGATTCCATTTCTTTTTCAAAGTACAAGATAATTTACATAATCCATACAAGTAAATTCTCATTCTACATTTCCTTTTCAAAACTTATACTTTTTACAATTTATGCATTTCAGACATACTGCCTAACAGTAGCCTTCATTAAAAAGAGAATGCCTTTTCTTTTTCAATACAACTTAAGAACAAATCAGAATTCTTCACAAGAATCAACTTAGATCAGCTAATGCATCATATAAATTTTTTCCTTCTTTTATCACTTACGAAGTCCATCTGTAAAAATTGCTAGCATGGGTCATTTCAATGAATTGAGCATGATAAGCACTAATCCTTAAAATAAAGTGCATTCCACTAATTTTTCCAATAAAAACAACCCTGCATTAATGAACAAAAAGTAATTCATACACCCTAAGCATAAGTAATAACAATAAAAAGAAGAACAATACTAAACAGGTTTAATAAAAGAAGAACAAAATATAATCTATATTACTATCCTATAAATTAAAGTATAATTGATTCCACCAATTATCTTTACCAAACAACAAAACATAACATATCATTGTTTCCAATCTACCAAATATAATTCAACTCATATCTTTACTATATGATGCAGAAGTGTCTACAACATATTTCTTCTTGGATGTTTCATCCAACTTTCAAGTAAAGAAGAAGACAGTGCAATCTATCTACCAAAGTACTTAATCATCAGCAAGGCTGAAACAATGTATATTATGAATTAAACTGTTCCTTTAAAGTAACTCTACTTTAAAATTAAATAGTTTAAGGTGTTCATCAAATAGATCCATTGAAATAAATCCCAGAAGAAGTAATGGTTTAATAGTCAACAATAAACTACAATTTCTCTTGCCAACCTAACTTCAATATTATCTACTTCATTAAATCAAATGACAAGTATACAAGACTAATAACACAGAATGTCTTTTCCAAAAAGAATACAATTAGGAGGTTCTAACCAATGAACTTAACCGAACTGAATTAGAAAAGAATACCTAACAGAAAATGATCCCAATTATAATCATTTCTTTACAACTTAATAAAACATTTTTTACTTCCTCTCCTACATACTATTTAAGTTCATTCAAGATTTTCCAAGGAAAGAGAACAATTACCATTTCAAAGAAAGAGAATACTAAAAATTGTCTTCCTCTCTAAACCTTCCCCTTAAATTACATGAATTCTACTTACCATTAGGAACAATGTATCAAGGAAACTTATACACAGCCCATGGCCAGTAAATATTCACAGAGTATTTCTTCTAAGACCTAACATTCTTTCATTGGGCCAGAGAAACTTCCTAGATAAGAAGAAAACATGTTAACATTTCTCTTTCTTAGAACCCTATACTATCAAAAGTGAAGTTCAAACACAGTCACAATCAAGTTTAGATCGCAATCAATCTTCCAAGACATAGCATACATTTATTAGACCCACCAAGAGGTAAGAATCTAAGTATTTGCTAACACTCAACCCTTCCCAATAGTTTAGGAAAGTAGAACGATCTCAACGGTATGCCAACGCATCATTACAAGAACTATAAATTAGGTTTCCACAAAAGAGAAGATCAAACATCAAGAAATAATATGTACATTCTAGGACTTATTTATAATTTCAAGCACAATGCAAGGCATAAACATCATTGAAGGATCAAGACCTTTCAAATACATGTAACCAAGTTATGGTAACAACATGTTTCCCCAATAGTTTATTTAAATAAACAAATGACTATAATACCTGAACCAACACAACTTTCAGGTCTCTATTACCATTAAGAACACCAAGTATTTTAAACGGTTTGTACAGTGATGCACATCAATATCACAAACTCAATTACATAATACACCAGCACCGTAAGACTAGACCGAGTGCAATGAAATTGTTTACATACAGTTCGGAGTAAGAAGAATTGCTTCCATTCTCTGTTAAAATCCTTTTAACCCTATTTACAAACTCAAACGAGATGGAATATGCTTGACAGAGCTTAAACCGGACGACTCGCAAGTCGGGTTCATAAAGAGTCTCCAAAAACCATTAATTTGGTCATAAGAATAAGATTTCACAACACCATGCCAACGAGACTTGAGTTATAGTTTAGTTTACCCAAAATAACACACACAAGCTCCAAAATTCAATGTTGTCCCAAAATCAATCAAGTTTTCACATAATGAAATAAAAAACTAAATCATATACGATTTTCCTGTGTATGCAAGTTTTAATAAGGTCCATGTTTTTGACAAAGAGAAATATAGAGACCAAACTATATGTGGTTTTTCTCGTCCATGCAAACTTTGCTACAGTCAAAGTTTCCACAAGAATGATACAAAAAACCACAAGCCATATATGGTTTAATTCCCAATTAATATAACTATGAAATAACACGTTAACACCATGGAGCCAAGAATCACTACAATGATTCTATCCACATAAAACATGTTTCCAACAAATAGCTTGAACCTGTTTTAAGTATCATTAAGAACTAAAGTTTCTTACCAGCTTGGTAAATAAAACAAAACAAGTTTGAAACACTAATATTCAATGAATACAGATAGATCTCTGTAACGATTAAAGGTTGCAAATGAAGTCAAAACCAACAACAATTTGAAACCATTGAAGAAGAAAACAGTGTTACCCATTTTTTTTATGGATATATGGTTCCTTTACGAAAAGGTAGTGCAAGGTAAGCTTTCAATAGAATCATGTAGCACACAGATTCAAAAACACAGAATACAAGTTTATTTTTACAAAACCCATCTATCAATTTACCAGTTAAACATGAATGCACAGAACTCATCAAAGCAAAGTTGTTTTAACAAAAAACACTTAGAGGAAATCAAGATATTTTAACAGTTAGGGCCTATCATGCCTTATAGTGTCGCTGTAAAATCGAAGAATACTTCTAGCTAAGCTCACTTCTTCCCTTCCTCTCCACGAAAGATCAAACAACAAAATACTTCTTCCACAATTCCTCATATACTTTCCATTAAACAAAAATAGATTTGAAACCTCCAAAATAGCCATGTAGTGCAGTTTAAACTGCTAGTTTGAAAAACCAGAGCGCATGGAGAGAGAAAAATGGAGAGCATGCAAAATGAAAAAACTAAACAAAAATCTAACGCAATGCCTTCCAAAGCAATTCGGGCTCATGAAACAAGGTTCATTAATTGCATTAATTCCATATCTCCAGCCCAATCTTCCTTGCCACCGCCTGCCAAGTCTGGCTAGTTCCCAATCAAAAATAACATGTGTTTCCATTTCTAGAGATATTGCTACCTAGGCCTCCACCAACCAAACTAGCCCCTGCCAAAGTTGGCATTCCATAGGATTTAATAAACCTTAACATCTTCATAAATTCCTTGGAACCCATCGCCAATGTGTATGCAACCCTTTATGTTCCCCTTCATGTCATTACTTAGGTTAGATCTTAGGTAGGTTAAAGTCTATACCTTGGGATATAACACTAACCACTAACCCTGAACATAGGTCCTTAGCAATTAGGTTAGATAACTCCACATAGGTAAGTAATCAAAATATAATGGCTTTTAGAAACTAGGTTAGATCACTAAATAACCTTGTAGTGTTAGGTTCTAGTTTTTTATACCTAGCAACCCTTCTAATTCTTTAGTACCAGTTTAGGTTAGAAATAGAATTGTATCAAGTAACATAGCTTAGGTAGGAAATACTATCACCTAGCTTAGGATTCCATAAATCAAACCTCAATAGGTTCCCAGATATCTTTCTCGTATGCTACGAACAGCTGTATTCCCATCTTTATCAGCAATGACCAATCATGGTTGACCTCCAAGGACCCAAGCCAAACAACCTACTGAATGGAAGTGTGTTCACACAAAAGTCAAAGAACTTGTAACAAATAAGTTTAGTCCAGTGTGTTGCTTAACTTATGGAATGTTGATTTTACCATTCATTCAACAGAGTAGTTTTAAAACATTCCTTGGATCACTGAAATTGATCCAAGGATGAGTTGGATAAAGACAAGTTTACAACTCTTAAACCAGATTGCAAACCACCTACCAGAAATGAAAAATAAATTTAGAGAAGTCATACCAATTTTACCGAAGGATATTAAGAGTGGAAAATAATTATCCATATCAAGTATGATTTCCAATAGTTAGAAGAAGATATCGATACAAGGAAAATCACATATCAACACTTGAACAGACGGGAGGAAAATAAAATCAGTCAAGGGTGTTACATGTAACTACTATAAATTTTATGTGGATCTGATATAGAATTTGTAACTTCCATGCAGATCTGATTCGTGGTCCCACCGGGCATGCCAAAAATTGTTCTCTCAAAACTGCACCCTGTAGAGAGATGGCTGCAGAGTTTATAATCTTGCAAAAAATGATCTCTCTCTTTCGTAGATACAATGGAAACACCTCAGGTCTATGGGTATACCTATTTTGAGGTGATTCTCCAGTATCAAGGCCGGTTCCTTATTGATGTATCCTAAATTGATTTCTAGGGTTAAGGGTGAAAAATGACTATAAAATATTTAAAACTCGAGTGATACACCATAATTGTATAAGGGATTTGACTGAGTATATGCATAACTAATATGTGAAAGGATTCTTGATGCACAAACCAACAATTTTCTGTAGATATTAAGGGTAAACACTTTTGTGTATTGAGGGAAAATATCACAACAATAATTCTAAGTTAGACATACACATTAACATCATGCAAAAATTACCAAATTTACAACACAGTAAGATAATTAACCAGGGAATTTACATTCACAAGACTAATGGGAAACATACACAAGACTACAAATAATTGGAAAGGTAGAAAATACTTCACATTTAGAGGGAAAAACTGGAAAAAAATATCTTTAGTACTCCTATATCCAAAAATTTCTCCTTGTGCTTTGAAAAGGAACACAATATATAGCAAAATTGATCAACCCACCCTTCCTAAAAATATACTAAGGCTTGTACTCATCCATGCATCATATTTTTATCCTTCATCTTTTAATAAATAAAGGAATAAAAATAGAGCACGTAATTACAAATAGGCATTAATATCCTTTGATTACATTACAGTCAAACTGCAGTTGACTGTTCTATTTTTAAGAAAACCTCATGAATAATGCTAATAATAAAGTTTGTTTGTTGGACAAGTCTTTTTCCTTGTGCATGTGAATTTGTCTTCTTTTCTACTTTCTCCCCTAGTGAAGCATGCAAAAAAACAACTCCATGTTTGTGAGCACAACAATTACAATACTTACAATATTTACAAAATAATCCGTCCACACATCCATTTGATGGGGACCGCCTCCATGTTCACATGCTCAACTTTTCTTCTATAGTCTGTAGGGCCACCCTTGCACTTGATCACTGACCTCCATTTGATGAGTACGAGGTAACTCTTATAAGTATTAAGGTAAGTGCTCTTTGATGATTGGTTTGGATGTAATATTACATAGTTTAGACCTTATACAACATCAATTCTAATAATGCTACACTTAACCACTACATGCTATAATATCTACTTAGCAGATTTTGAATTTGAAAGGGCCTGATGATTATTGTTGGCATGTGTGGTCATCTCCAATTATTTGAAGTTTGGATTATAGTTTAGACTTTCAAAAGTCAATGCAATGATAATTTTAATCAAACGTGGGGATGGACCCCTCTCTTTGGTGACTCACCCCTTGGCATGTTTTGTCGGTGATATGAGTAACTTAGGCAGAGTTTCTTTGATAATAGTGACCAATTACCAAATGTTGATCTCTTTCCTTGATGAATTTCTTATCATAAATAATTGAAATTGTAGTTAGGGTTTTTGTATTTATTGAATATTTTCAGTGGCATTTGATCATGATGGTTTGCATTGAATAATGGAGCTTGATCTTCAGCCCTTGATTTTTGTACATGTCAAATTTGGATCATTTGATTACTAACTCTAGGTGAGTTAGGTTAA
Source organism: Taxus chinensis (assembly GCA_019776745.2). NCBI lineage: Eukaryota > Viridiplantae > Streptophyta > Pinopsida > Cupressales > Taxaceae > Taxus > Taxus chinensis. The sequence continues at coordinate 627,457,581 of CM034152.1, forward strand.
GTTGTAGTTGAGGTAGGTGAGTTAAAACAACTCGAACCCTATTCTTTGGTCATTCTTTTTCTCGCAGAGAGCGGCGAAGCCATGGTGAAATTGTTGCAGACCATCATTGTTGATGTGTTGAAGCTCAGCTCTGTTCCTTTTTTTCGGTCTTTTTTTCCTTCAAGCATCTTTATTTTCTTATCTTTTTTCTCTATTTGAAGCTTATGAGTGAGGTGATTGTGTGCTTTTCCTCTATTGTAAGTGATCTCTCTGTTATCATACATCTATTGAGCTCGAACTTTTGAGTTCTCCTGAAATGTGGTAAACATTTGTGGGTTCGAGCTTGACCTTTTCTCAAAAGATCTCTATGTCTTGTGGAGTTATGCAAGGATTCTGTAGGAGTTATGGTCTATTCTATTTCCATGAAATGTCGAGCTTGGTTCATTTTTTCTGTGCAAGATTCAATCTCGGTTTCTCTTTTCTGCCTTCTGTAGAGCTATGTGAGTTTTCTTGGTTGTCAAGATCTTTGCATTTTTTCTTTGCCACCACTGTCGTGAACTTGAAGCTCGACTGTGTAGCTATCACATTGTTTGATGAGGGAAATTAAGTATTGACCACCTTGAGTATTACTATTTCTTTTCCGTTGCTATTTTGACCTTAAAAACTGATAATCCATTCTTTTCTTTACATTTCCTGTGTTTTTTGTGGATCGGCCTTGGTCTTTTCGAGTTGAATTTTGGGTTGCTAATCTTTGAGTCCTTTTCTTGTGGTTGGGTCATTGTTAGTATTCGTTCATTGAGGAAACTTTGGCATCGACATGTATATGGTGTTGTCATGTGCCTATGTGAGTCGATGACTTATGTAATTATCCTGATATTTTTACTGTTGTTTTTTGTGTGTGTAAAATGCGGACGCTACACCGTGTACTAGAACTAACGTCGATATAAGTTTTTACGCTTTCAATATTACACCAATGAAAATTGTTTTCTATCTACTTTGCAGACGAGTTGGTGCAATTCTACAATAAACTCATAATAATGACATTCATGGGTATCTTTTTTCTAAAATACAGTTTATGATTCTATAAAGTTGTAAAATACATTGAAGTGTCAAATTTCATCTCCACTTCTATACTAGAATTAACATCATACTCTACATCATCTATTAAGATTTACAATATACAATACCTCGGGTACACTTTATCTAGATAAAGTTTTTGGTTGTAAAAATCCAAGAGTATTAACATTTTTCATAGTTACAATTCAGAAATTGATGTGATAGGAAATAGGTTCAATTTCATTTTTAGGTGGGAGGTGGTTCTTAAGGAAAGAAACCTTAAAGAGCGAGTCAATAAGAATGAGTGATTGAAAAAATTTATAGATATAATTCAAAAATCTATAAGATAGAAAATACTCTCGTTTTTATATGTAAGTGGGAGGTGGCTCATAAAAGATATAAATATTAAAAAACGAGTTTAATAAAAAAGGTAATATCGTTTTTAAGGAAATGAAGGGATACACATTTTTTTATTGTTTTTATAATATTTTCTAATTTTTATCTTGGAAAGGAATATTTTTAGAAATGACAAAGAAAAAAAATAATTATTATTTTTCAAGTTGTAGTATATATATTTAGTGAAAAAATGACTATTTTATTATAATTTTGTCTTCTAATATTTATATATTTATCGAGAAAGAAATACCGATACTTATTACAAAGACAACCTAAATTTTTGCTATATAACAATCATTTAGATATAAAAAAAACAAAAACAAAACTATGTATTTTGAAAAAATATGGATTAGAAATATTAAATGGATGGCTTTTATTATATACAAAACTAGAATTTTCATATTTTCATAAAATTTAATTTTTGGAGTATTCATCTTATAATTTTATTGTGGGGAAAATTAAATTTCTCTATATGTTATTAAAAAAATCTAGACCACAATACCTAATTTCCATATCATTCTAAACTCTGTAAAAAAAAATCAAAACTTCTACGGCTAAAAACTATGAATATGTATTATCTAACAAATAAAAAATGTATGCAATGCAAATAGGGAGAAAATTTAATACTAATTTTTTATAATCTACACAATTTATTAATGTATCTTGATTATAATATCTTCAACCATTTTTTATCATAGAATAAATAATCACATTATATTTAAGATTTGATTTGATTAATAAAAAAATCTAAAACCATTAATAATTAAGTTATGTATTAGCCCAACTCATTCTAATTGTCGACAATCTACATTTAACAAATTAATTACACTCTAATTGTTAATAATCTACACTACTAAAATAAATAGTGATAATATTGAGTAATGTAAAAATAAGAAAATCATAAATAATATACACTACATCAATTTCCAATATTATTTATGTAGATAATCTACATAATATTACAAATATTGTTTGTGAATAATTTACATAACTAGAAATAAATAGTTTGAGAAGTGATTTTTACCTTTAGATTGCCAAAAAGTGGTATATAGGATTCATAGGACTTAATTTGTGGAAAATTCACATTAATGGTAAAGTTAACTTAAATAATTGTAGATAATATAGTTATAAAAAATAATTCGTTGTAATTCTATACTATTTATTGTTGGAAAACTAAATTATCTACATAATGTTTGTGGATAATCTACAATATTTTGAAACAAACATTTAACATATGTAGTACCCACTCCTCTTTGACACTATTTCATTTTTATGTTGTTATTGTCGGACTGATACTCAGACATTTTAGTATTATATTTTGATCAGTAGATGATGGACTATCCATATATTTAGGCTATTGACATTATGTGGTTTACCTTTTTAATTATGATGCACTAGATGATCGATAATAGACAGTTATATATATGTTGATTTGCAATATTCTGATTTTTATACTAACATGTCGTAATTTGGATGCATGGCATATGTTAGATGTTTTGAATAGAATTATGATTTTTATGAATGCTCAAAATCAAATTAATTGTATGATGATGGATAATATAATTGCTAATATTCGAATGATGATTATTGATTTTATATGTATATTGTCTCGATGTTGTTAATACGGCTCAAAAGGCCAGAGAGGTATTTTGTTTGTGTTGTAGGACATTTTATTCACATACATTGAAAGGGGATAGAGGACCAACCACGAAAGGATGTCGGGTGTTGAGAAACGTGGCCAAAATGTGAAAAATTATGTAATGTTATTGTGTGGTGTTTTTGTTGCATGACTAGCTAGGAAGCTTTCCCATGGAGGGTGACCTCACATGTGTGGCCATGGGGTGAATTGTTTTCCCTTTTTCTTGTATTTTTTGTATGTGCTTTATTTATGTTTTATGCATTATTTAATTATTGCTAATTGTTGTCACTTTATTATGATTTAGTAATAATCTGTCTAAATTAAGCTAATCCTTCTTAATTTGGTTAACTTAGAATTAGAGATGTGACAAATAGATAATTATGAGGTTAGGTGGTCCTAAGTTATAAGTGAGATTTATGTGATGGTTTGTGTGTGGTTTACTCCATCTTCAACTTCAAAATTTGGGTTTTTTACTTGGGAGGCCTTTAAGGAAGCTTTTGGGACATGCTAATGTGTGTCCCACGCCTGTGTAAATGTGTACCCAACAACACTAACTGTGTGTGTGTGTGTGTGTGTGTGTGTGACTAGATATAAACTTTTGTTGTAGTGTAACAAAGGAGTGCATATATTACAAAAAAATAGATCTTATTGTCACAACAAATTTTGTCCATATACCCAGGAATGGGTATGTAAGTCATGTGTCCCAAATAAATTTACAACAAATAATGAAATTTACATGCTCAAACCATTGTCCTAGGAGATGGTGTGTTGAATAAAATAATAAGAATGGAGGGACTGATGATGTAAAATCCTACATGGAGGTGTGTGTATCTATCCTCACATTCCATTTCTATTTATTGATCTGGTTTCTCTTGGAATGGGAGTTACTTGTTCCCTGTCTTCCTTTTCCATTTTAAAACCTGGGAGGTTGTTGGAGTGATTTTGAGAAAATGCTTGGCTTGGAAATAAGTCAATGACTTGCGAAGTAAAATCCTCCATAGAGCTTGATGGAGAGGGTTAGTCTCTCCACCTAATCTACTTGGATCCATTATGGCTTAGATTGATCTCAGAAATATTGTTCTTGTTAATTTTGTTTGAGTTCCTACAAAAGTTAGGTGAGGGGTAGGTTGAGGTACTATGCCTTAAATGAAATGCATGGGTCAAGTATTGACTTATGGGGACACTTTGGTGGAGGTAAGAGTTAAATTGTTTGTGAGGCAACCTTTTAATTAGATGTGTGAATTGGGATAAAAACTTCTATGACCCTTGAAAATTAAATCAATCGTCAAATTTACCCTTTTGCATAACTTAACAAGGGAGAGATAAATTTATTATGGGAGTTTGATTTAAGTATGTTTAATCAATGGAGGCCTAGGGTGAATAGATCTAACTTCACTAGGGATTAATAAGAGGGAGGTTTCCCATCGTACTTTAAGAACCATTTGGATTGGGTATTAAACCTAATGTAAGGATTGTAGGAACGAAGTTTTAAAAACCTAATTGACGTATGTAAATATTAGTGTATTTAATTGTTTTTAAAATGTATTATTAGTTGTGGAAGCCATATTTGTTGAACTATTGTTAAATCTCGCTCAAGCATACCTTATGGTTAGTTAGTTGGGGTTCGGGTGCCATTAAGGGGAAAACTTATTCTCATAATGGATTAAAGGTTGGGTGGAGACTGTTGCCTAATCTGCCTTCATTGTATGGGTTATCGTGTCTTGTGAATGATTTGAAGGATGCACAATGGAACTTCATGTATGGGAGAAGCCAAGCAAATTCAACACTTGGACATTTTTCCTTGTGGATAGCACTTGATGTTCTAATTGAAACATAAACAAATAAACTTGCTTGAGTGCATGACTCTAAACCTAGTAAGTTTGACATAACATTTGCATGATTTTTTTTAGAACATATCCATAAATTTTAGAAACTTCTAAAAATTAAATGAATGATAAAACCACATTATCGATTTCTGTTGGTCTATGTAGAAGGTGCACTAATAGACAAGGGTTCCTACATGTTGGTGACCTAGAACCTACCACCCCCAGATTAGGTTGATTGCAGCTATTAATTGTTTCAGTTTTTTATTGCAAACACTATAGTCATGTTAATGCCGCTAAAATATGCGGAGAAATCTTGTTAGGAGGGTAGCTCTAGCAGGAATGGATGTCATTAGTAGCCATTAGTGAAAGAAGGCTCATAGTTACTCTTCACGTCACATTGAATCGAAACGGATAGGGTAGTAATTAAACTCCCAGTTGTGTTTTTTAGTATAGTTGAAGGAAATTTGGGTCACCTTTCAAATCAAATGGGGTTGCATAAGATGTTTAAAATGTTTCTCATACGGGGCATTTTGGAGACAGGTCTAGAAGCCCTAAGATGTTTAAGCTTGATCATGAACACAAGATTACCTCAGGGGCCTTTTTTGTCAACTTGACAGTCCAATCACATCAAAGAGATACCTATAAGCTACACTATATCCATCATATAATTAGAATTTAGAAATTAGCCAAATCCTCTCATAGGGGGATATTTATATCTGAGGCTTATGGTTGGTTAATTCCCTTAAGCATATGAATTCAAGCAAATGCCCTTTCTAAATAGCATTACACATATTAAGTCTGTATTGCCAGTTCCATACTAATAATGAGATTAACAGATATATAGCTGGATATATTGGTATTAGGACTGAGGAGAAAAAGATCCATGTGGATATCAAAGACAGTTACTTAGGATGTTCTATCGATAAAGCATTAAAATAGAGTAGACATTTTAATATCCAGGAGATTTATCTAGCAGTGGCTATAGCCTAGCCGTTAGGCTTCCATGATTATTTGTTTTAACTTAAGAGTACGAGGGGACAAGGTTTTTAGACCTCACCCACTTCACCCCATGTGGATTACATGTAGGATGAGCAGGTCAAAGTTCATAGGTTGACCCTGGGGCCTCCGAAATACTTTGACCACCGTTGGGTGATAGAAACCCGCTGCATATTCATTAATCCCGTTAGCCCACTTGTTCAGTTTGGTCGTGGATGTAATTTATGTGTCTAGTTTATTGCAAAGGATAACTATTTAAAAGATATACACACACACACACTTGTGTATAGAGTATATGGATGTCACATACTATCAATTATAAGGATAGTAGATTTCATAGAAAAGGGATCAACTATCTCATTCCTCACAGCAGGACACACTTCAGTACAGTCTTCCTTTTGGCCTCCTCACCTCCTCGGCATCAGCAACAATTTAAATCAAACCATACGACTGCCCTGATCGACCTCCATAGTGACAACCATGATGATCCAATAAGATTGGGAATAGTATGGGATCCATCCAATGAGGGGGCTTTCTCTTTCATTGACATAGACTCTCATTCCCTTCAACCTGCACAGTAAAAATGGCAGGAGTATGTCAAGTCATATGCACCCATAAAATACTCCATAGAGATGCGTAGGGTTGTTTGAACATTCGTTATTCATCTAATGCGTTGGACTGAACTGGGCTCATGTGATAGGACTATTTGCTACAAAAGTTAGGTTAGAGGTACGTGAGAAAACTTGCTATGAAATGCATGGGTCAATATCTAGTGGGCGCCACATCAGTGGTAGTAGGATTTATTTACCCTCAGAACCCTGCTAATCAGATGGTAAGGCACATGTTTTATAAAAGCCCTTGACCCTTATAATGGTGACCAATTCAAATTATCCTTTTGAGCCATAAGAAAATATTATTGCAGCGAATTTGATTAATTTGCTAGGTAGAGCACTAGGGCATGGTGATTTTAGACTAGCCACAGAATAGTGCATTGGTAAATGACTTTAGGATCCACTATTATTAATTTGACTCGGGATCTATCAGGAATTAGTTTCATTTCTAAACCTATCTTTAGTAGAGCATTAACAGGTTGGTGGTAGTTAAGTAGGGCCTTAGTTGGGACGTCGAGATGGCTTTTGGAGCTAAGATCTTAGTTGACTCCTTATTCAAGGAGTGCGTAGTGGACCTAGGACCCTTTACCACTACTTTGGATCTTTGTATCCTTCCCTTGGGTTCGTATGGAGTTATCTTGGGCATGGATTAGTTGTATACTGCACAGAGCTAGGCTTGATTGCCACAACAAGGTGATATCTTACGTAGATGATTTGAGTGTAGATTCAATGACTTGTTGGAGTCAAGGAGAACCATCTCTATTCGCACTATTTCTGTTATACAGCTGAAGCGGTGTGCGCTATCGAGGTTATCTAATTGTATGCTAATACCTATCAGTGATAGGTCAAGAGGATGGGGATATTGGGACCTTCACTTGATGATCAACCCTATTTTGTAGGAGTTTTCTCATGTGTTTCCTAGTGAGTTGTCTAGGGATGCCTCCCTCATGTGAGATAGATTTTCACATTGATTTTGTTCCAGGAGCGGAACCTATCTTGCATGCACTCCATATAAGATGACCACACTTGAGCTATGTGAGCTCAAGTTGCAGCTAGAGGGCCTTCTCAAGAAAGGCCTAATCTATCCTATTGTATCCCCTTGGGGTGCACTGGTGATTTTTGTGAAGAAGAAGGATGAATATCTTGGTATGGTTGTGTGTGGACTATCGTCAGCTAAAAAAAGTAACGATCAAGAATCGTTACCCCCTTCCTTGCATCGATGATTTGTTTGATCAGATGAAAGGGGCCATTGCATTTTCTGATATTGATCTTAAGTCAGGCTACCATCAGATGAGGATTGTAGAGGACAAATATTCACAGGACAACTTTCCATATGAGATATGGCCATTATGAGTTTCAGAGTTGTGTCATTTAGTCTGATGAATGCCCCTACTAGTGTTCATGAGTTTGATGAACGGATTGTTTAGGACCTTTCCTAGACCACTTTGTCCTCGTGTTCCTTGATGAAATTTTTATCTTCTCTCATATGCATGAGGAGCATGAGGAGCACCTTTATCGTGTTCTATAGTGTCTTTGTTGAGCAACAAATTTATGGGAACCTAGAGAAGTGTGCATTCTTTCAGTCAGAGGTGCAGTATTTGGGTCACATCATTTCTGAGGAAGGTATCATCAGTTGATCCTTCCAATATTAGAGCCATTATGGATTGGCCAACACCCACCAATGTGACCGAGGTGCACAGTTTCATGGGGTTGGCAGGGTACTACATGATATTTGTTCAGGAATTTTCTCAGAGTTGAACACCCCATCACTTCCCTTATAGTGGAAAGGGAAGAAGTTCATCTGGTCAGATAGATGTGAGCAGGCCTTCATGACACTAAAGGAATGCCTTACGACAACACCCATTCTTGCAGTGTCAGATCCTTAGGGAGAGTTATTCATATGCATAGATGCTTCTTTGGTAGGATTAGGAGGTGTATTAATGTAGGAGGGCCATGTTGTAGCCTTTGAGTCTCGCAAACTAAAGGATTATGAGATTTCAATTATCTGACTCATGACCTTGAGCTTGCAATAGTTATGCATGATTTAGTTCGATGGAGACATTTCCTTTTGGTAGGAGATTCATTCTTAGGACTGATCATTTGATTCTTTGTCACCTCTTCACGCAGCCTAATCTCAACACTCGTCAGAGGCATGTTGGATGGAGTTGCTTTACGAGTACTGACATGGAGATAGAGCATGTGAAGGGGAAGGAAAATGTTGTTGCAGATGCTCTAAGTAGATGGAGACATTTGGTTATGGCTACTTCAGTGGGTATAGAATTTGTGGAGCAGGATTTTGCAGTAACTTCCACATGACAACTTTTACCTTGTAGCTAGATCAGAGATTGAGTCTCAGAGACCCCTTGAGGGGAAGTTTGATGGATTTTCATTAGAGGCATGATGGTCTTCTCAGACACAGAGGTCATGATCTATGTATCTAGAGATGGAGGTTTGAGACAGGATATCTTGGTATAGGCTCATCATGCACCTTATTCAAGCCCATCTAGGGGTGAAGAAGATGCATGCCACCTTGAGACAACTTTACCATTGGAGAGGTCTATCGGAGAGATGTAGCTCAGTTGTTTCACGTTGTGATGTTTAGAGTGTTATAGGGTGAAGGCCGAGAATTCAACATCCAGTTGTTCCTTCTCTACCCGCATGTCATACCGGAGTGGAAATGGGACACCATTTCCATGGATTTCATAGTAGGGCTACCGATGTCGAGATACCACCATGATGCCATCATGGTCACGGTAGATATATTAACAAAAGTGGCTCATTTTTCTCCGGTGAAGACCACCTATACAGCTAGTGTAGTGGCACGAGTATATCTTAGATGATATTATCAGAATGCACATGATATTCATTAGAAGATTATTTGTGACCGTAATCCCTTATACACCTCTCATTTCTGGACTACCATGCAACATGCCCTTGGGATGAGTATCAACTTCAGTACAACTTATCATCTAGAGATAAATGGGCACAGAATAAGTGGGTGAATCAAGATCTTACAGGATATGTTGTGGATGTATGTCATGGACCATCAGTCTAGGTGGGAGGAGTACTTGTATTTAGTGGATGTTTTCCTACAACAACATAGTTTTCAGAGTTTGATTAGCTATGGCTCCATTTCAGGCATTGTATGACAGGGAGTGTCAAGGACACCTGCTGAGTTAGGACAGATTAGAGGACAAAGTTTCTCTTGGGCCGACATTATTACAGGATATGGAGCAGCAAGTTTTCATGATTCGACAGAGGCTATAAGAGGCTCATGATAGACAAAAGAAATATGTAGATCAGAGGAGGACAGATTATAGTTTTGAGGTGGGCATGAAGGTGTTTCTTCGTGTAAGTCCTCATAAGAATCCTATCTGTTATGGAAAAGGCTCTAAGTTAGCTCCTAGATTTGTGGGTCCCTTCGAGATCTTGGAGCGTATCGGGTCCTTTGGCCTACCGTCTAGCATTTCCACCCAACTTGTCTCGCGTGCATAATGTATTTCATGGTTTATGTACTTAGGAGATACATTCCAGATCCCTCTCATGTTTTGGATTGGACTGCATTGCAGGTGTCAGGAGCAGGGGCAGGTGTTAGTGGAGCCCGTGCGCATCATAGAGCATAAGACCCTAGGCCTTTGAGGCCATGAGATTGACTAGGTGCGGGTCTAATGGGATAGGTATGATGATACTGCAGCCACATGGGAGGATGCCACTTTATTGAGCCTAGTTTCCTCAACTATTCCAGTGACTTCTAGGAGGAAGTCGAGTCTAAGAGGAGGGGGATGTAGTGCCCACTCCTCTTCGACACTATTTCATTTTGATATTGTTACTGTTGGATCTGATACTTAGACATTTGAGTATTATATTTTGATCAATAGATGATGAACTATGCAGATATTTAGACTATTGACATTATGTGGTTTAAATTTTTATTATGATGTACTAGATGGGGATGATAAACAGTTTATATATGTTGATTTGTAGATATTCTGATTTTTATACTAACATGTCGTAATTTGGATGCATAACATCATATGTTGGATGTTTTGAATAGAATTATGATTTTTATGAATGCAAAAATAAAATTAATTATACGATGCTAAATGATATAATTGCTAATGTCAAATGATGATTATTGGTTTAATATGTATATTGTCTCGATGTTGTTAATAAGGCCGAAAGGCTAGAGAGATTTGGCCATATAGGTATTTTGTTTGTTTACTGTACGACATTTTATCACATACATCGAAAGGGGATAGGGGACCAACCATAGAAGGATGTCAAGATGTTGAGAAACGTGGCCAAAATTTGACAAGCGTGTGTGATGTTATGTGGTGTTGTTGTTGCATTCCTAGTTTGGAGGTTTCCCATTGGGGGTTTGACCTCACATGTGTGGCCATGGTGGCCATGGGGTGAATAATGTATTCCCCTTCTATTTAAATTTTATATGTGCTTTAATTGTGTTTCTATGTGCATTTAATATTTTGGTAATTGTTGTCACTTTATTAGCAAGTAATAATTGTGTCTTAATTAATGTTCATCCTTCTTAATTTGGTAAACTAAATTTGGAGATGTGACAAATAGATTAATTATGAGGTTAGGTGGTCCTTGTTGTAAGTTGAGATTTATGTTAGTTTGTGTCTGTTTTACTACACCACCCAACTTCAAAATTCGAATTTTGACTTGGGAGGCCTTTTTGGAGGCTTGTGGGACAAGCTAAACATGTCCCATGCCTCTTAAATTTACCCAACAACGCATACCTATGGGTTGGGGAGTTTATTTTTGACTTATTTGTCCCTTTCTAGAGTGTAAAAGGGTGAAAATAAGTTACACCTTATTCTTCTCACAGTATATTATTTCCTTAGAAGGCATGGTGTCCAAGTTTTTGTGCCATGTGGGGTTTTCATAGTTCTTACATACTCATTTATTTTCTTGGGCATATGGTGATGACATGAGTGTGGGAATAGTGGAAGGATGAAGTGGTATCCTATGTGTAGCCACCTCATCGTCCTCACATTCCATTTCTATTTATTGATGGATTTTGTTTGGAATGGGGGTTACTTGTTCATTTTCTTCCAGCCATTTTTTTAAAATTGGGAGCTTTTTCTAGTGATTTTAGGAAATTTACTTGGCTTGAAGGTGTGTGAAAGACTTGTGAAGTGAAGTTTTCTTGGAGGTTGATGGAGAGGCAGTATCTCCACCTTTGTTTCTTTGTTTATTATGTTTGTAGATGTGGAAATATTGTGCTTGTTAAGTTTTTTTGAGTTTTTTGAATGTGATTTTGTGTGGTTGGTAGTATGCCTTAAGTTTGGTGTGGGAGATGGACTTATGGGACCATTGGAGAAAGAAAATTTAGTTTGTGAGGCATGCATTTGGTGGGAGTGTTATTATGAGTTCCACCTATGAGAAGTGAAAATGAAATCATGGTCATTTTGTTGCATACTTACAAGGGAGAGATAAGGATATTGTGTTGTTTGTTTTGTGCACTTGGAGGCTTAGGGTGAAACTCCCACTTCACTTGGGAGGCAAAAGGAGGTGGTTTCCCATATTCCTTTCTCCATTTGGTTTGGGTATCAAACCTATGAAATTGTTTGTGAAGTTATAGAACTTAATTGAGTATGTCATTTTAGTGTGTTGAATATTTGAATGTATTATTGGTTATGGAAGCCATATTTGTTGAATGTTGTCAATTTTTGCTCAATATCCCAAATGGTTCTTTGGTTGGGTCTTGGGGGTCATTAAGGGGATGGCTTCTCCTCTTAATGGATTAAATGTTGGGTGGGGAGCATTTCCTACTCCCCCTTCTTTGTATTGTGATCATTTTTGTGAAATATTGAAGGATATAAAAATGTAAATTCAAGTTGGGAGAAGACATGCAAATTGGAGACTTGAAATTTGGCCTTGTGCATAACCCTTATGTTGTAATTGTTCATTTTACTATCCCTACTCGACTGGATGATTGTAAATTTGTAAGTTTGAAATAAATTTGTAATTGTGTTTGGAAATATCCATAAATTGTAGACTCTTCTAAGAATGCTTGAATGATAAAACTACATTTCGATTTTGTGTTAGTTTTTTATAAAGAAAACTACCAAAATTTTCACTGTTATTGGTGAATTAGAAAGCTTGAAATGAAAATAACCTTGATTTAAATTTTAAGTGTCTCCTTTGCTTGCAAAATGTGTCATGTTCATTTTTTAAAATATTGGGGAAATCTTGTTATAAATCACTTATTGAAATGGATGTAATTTGTATCTTGTGAAAGAAAGAAATAGTTACTCTTGTTGCATTCAATGAAAGGCATATGGTAGTAATTAAACTATCGCTGTCTTTTTTAGTATTGTTGAAGGAAAATTGTTCCCTTTCAAATCAAATGGGGTTGAATAAGAAGTTTAAAATGTTTCCCATCTTATTCATTTTTGTATAGTTAGAAAACTACAGTGTTTTGGCTTGTTGAACACAATATTATTCAACTACCGTTTTTGTTATCTTGAATCCAGCAAAATGAAAAGTACCTATATACTACCTATATCTATGTATAATTAGAATTGAGTAATTAGCCAAATCCTCTTACAAGTATATATTTATATCTCAGACTTATATGATTAATTCCTTTAACAAAATTATTTTAACAAAATTGGGTTTTTTTTAATAATATTAATATATTAATCTTTTTACAATTTAATAATAATAATGAAATTAAACTATTAATAATAATTTATATATGTATTAATATATATTTATTATTATTATTAGTAATATTAATCTTAGTATTAAAAAAACATTATTAATGTTATATTGATAAACCTTAAAATAATTAAATTTTAATAATACAAAAAGAAAGTTATTGTTTTGGCTATAGCCTAGCCGTGACCAATGTGATTATTTGTTTTAACTTAAAAGGTGAGGGGTGAGGGTCACCGACCCCACCCCCACGCCATTGTAATATGTGATGGTGGGTGCGGTCGATGACCTTCCCCCCTCCTAAATACTTTGACCACAATTAAATATATAGCCCTCTGGTTTAGTTCATCCTGTATGCAATTTTGGAGGCCAGGTTCTTTAGTAAATTATATATATATATATGGGAGTATTCTCTACGAAAAAATAATAAATGAATGTCCATACTATGTTTTTAAAACCAGATTTAATAAAAAAAGGCAAAATACCCAAAGGCCAGAGAAGGGAAAATAAATTGAAATGGATTTACAACAAATAAGAAAATTCTAATCAAACCCTAGGAGAGGATAAAATAAAAATGACAAGAAAAAATGAAATAATCTTGGGGGTTGTGTGTATCCATCCCAATCTCCTTCTTCCTCTTCCATGGCTTCCTCTCATTCCCTTTAACTTGCAAAAAAAAAATAAGGAAATTAAGTCAATGAATGAATAAAATACTCCATAGAGATGATTAGGGTTGTTTGAAATTCCTTACACCTAATGGCTTGGATTGATCCCATCCAATGACTAGGAGTGTTCTCTACAAAATTTAGGTGAGGGGCAGGTGAAAATATTTTTAATGAAATGCATGGGTCAATATTGAATAGGGTCACTTAAGTGGTGTAGGAGTTAATTTGTTTTATAAATTTTTTAATTAGATGGTGGCCTTTTTTTAAAAACCCTTAACCCTTGTAATTAACCTATTCAAATTACACTTTTGATAACTAAGGAACATTTATTTTAGGAATTTAATTAATTTTCATTTAATCAATGAGAGGGTGATTTTAGACTAGGTCTAGAATAGTGAATTTTTAAATGACTTTAGGAACCAAATTATTAAATTAATTAAGGATTATAGGAATGAGGTTTTTTAAACCTAACTAGTGATTTAACGAAATAATTAATTGTTATTTGATAGTGATAGAGTATGAAATGAGGAATAACATAAGATTTCTAACTGGATTTATTTACAAAAATATATTATTCTATAATTTTTCTATTTTAACCTTTAGTTTTCTTGGGTTTCGTGCGGGTAAGATTTGTGGGCGTTATAACATAAGTAATATTTTTTTTTTTGGGTAAAGGGTGAAAGGAGGATTTTGGTAGGGTCCCTTACCTATTACAAAAATGGTATACAAACTAGATAAAGCTTTGTGTATTAAAAGAAGCAAGAATCTAAAGAAATATGAATGACCATCCCAGGAGCAATCTAAAGAAAGGAAAAAAATACTACAATGTTTGGAATAGGTCAATAAGAAACCAAATTCAAAGAGGCTAGAGATCTATAATTTCACACTAGGGCCACAACCCCTAGTCATGACTGGGTGACAAATAGTGCGTAGAAATTTCATTTTAACTTTTTTCCATCCATTGTCCCTTCCTTTGAAGCATTTTCATTGTCATATTTTGTAAGGCTCACTTCCTTTGTTTCACCTATCGAATTAATAATGAATCCCACTATTATTTTTTCTCCTCTTGGATCATAACAGGTCTTCTCAAGGGTAAGAGCATTCAATTCCAGATCCATGAGAATATCCTCGTAGCTCTCGGTGGCACCACCATTTACTTCCATTGTAATGTGCTTCCCAATATGATTATCATTTTACGGATTGGTGATTATCCCCATGCATCCATCACCTGATATTTTGGGAATCATTAATCCTACCTCTAAATCATTGTAATAAATTCCTTCTAGAACTCACACTTGCTTCTTGTTTGAATTTTCTTCCACATAAGCATTTTTTAGTGTTGTGGCTAGTAAAAAACTTTGTTCCATATTGGTATTTGACTGACCATCCCGGTTAAGCACTATGACCAGTTGCCTAATGTTTTTTTCCACACCCTTAAAATATTAAGAATCCATAATTACCGGGGGTTGAGTGGTAACGTCCAAAGGAGGCGAGGTCTCTATCCTTCCACACTTAGAAACCAAAACAAAAGCCTCCTCAAAAAACACTGACTGGGGTTTTTCCTATTCACCCATCTTCTACGTGATGGAGTTCATTTTTAACTTACATCCATGTGAACCATGGCCCGCTCACCCACATTTATCGCAAAACACAAGTGAATCTTCGTAGATGAGTTTTTGCATCTAAACTCCATCACAGGACACCAAGTTTATGACCTCCGCAGGTGAAGATCTAATGCATACATTAATACACATCCTTTTTTTGATAAATCTAGACCTGAGTGATGTGGTTGGATTAAAATCAATCGGATCCCCCATTGATTTATCTATTCTTGCTAGCACATCCACTTCCCATAACTCCAAAGGTGGTCTAGGAATCCTTACCTAGATAAGACAAATAGTATGAATGTGGGTTTTTAAACTTTGTTTCCATCTAACAATGGAGAGAGTGGTTCTTCAAAAGAACTATGGTCCACCTTAAATAACTTGGATTATATCATCTCCAAGAGAGAATACAAACATGAAAATTTTATCAGACAATGCAAAGGTGTTGACCTGCCCCAAAATCTTCCATTTCTTCCTTATCCAACTTTTAAATTGGTTAAAGATAGGTATTATCCCTGCAAAGCACCCCATGAGAGAAATTTTAACCTTCAATGAGAGCTATCTACCACCGAATCTGGTACCTTCAAACAAGGAGTCTCTTGCATCCATTTGGTGTCAAACATTAATAACATCTCAATTAACTAATTATTTACATTGCATGTGTTACAAACTACTCTAACCACCATTGTTGGGGCAGGAAGAACAATTCTTGTAGCCACACTTTGCACCTGCGAATCCTACCCGCGTCCTACTCAGTCCTCCACATCCTTCTACATCCTTATCTAGATGCTAAAAATTTTATGTGAAACCACTATCAATATTAATATTAAAATTCATATGTGTGAATTATACATTATATCGTAACATTTTAGAAAATGTCTTAGAACCTTAAGTGGAGCATTATCGATGACAAGAATTACATTATAGGGGAAGTCGACGAGAATTTTTGGGACTTCTACACACTAGGTTTAGCTACAAGAAGGGCATTGAAAGGAACGATAAATAGATTGTTCCAAGACGTGAAGATCTCTGATGATCATAAAACACCACATTTGACAAGATAAAAGGAATTCATTAGAATAACCTTACAAAAGGATTTGTAAAACAATAAAAAAACAACATCATATATTATTATGGAACTCTCTTGAGTTCAATGAGAATGGGCCTTTCTTATATAGGTAAGGAAGGTCAATCTAAGAACCAATTAAGTTCACAGATCAAGACATAAATTAGTGAAAAAAATATTCATTAAATAATTAGTCAAGACCATAGATTTAGGAAAGATATAGTCAGAAAAGAACTAGTCAATATCATAAATTTAGGAAAGAACTAGTCATAACAAGTAGATAATATCTTCCTAATATACAAATAAGATAAAAGAAATATCCATGCATAATTGGGTGAGTAAAAATAAAATAGAAGGTAAATAAAGTACCTAGATGAATATGAGCTAAGGTAAATACCTACTCTAACACCCCCCAAGTGAAGCTAGGGGCCCAAAATAAAAGTGGCATATCACATAGTATGATTCGTGGAAGCTAGGTCTGATGAGGTACCCATGTATAATAACTAGAAAAAAGGGACACTGCAAGGTACCCAAAAATAGTAATAACAAAGTAGAGAGAGAAAAAACTTGCTTCAAGGAATGCCAAGAAGTTTAGCTAAAAAAATCATATATTGCTAAAGAAATTTGGTGTGCACTGTGGTCTTAATCAACTTATCGATCATAAAACTAATAAAAAATTGACACTGGGCTTCACCTAAATATATCCATACAAGGAGACTTTCAATGTTGTGATGTCGAAAGTGAAAAAAAACCAAACATAAGTCGATGAACTACTACAAATAGGTGGGTCACGATCGAAGAACAATAACCAAGGAAACAAGGCAAAGACACAAGATGTAAAGAAATAGGTGTGTCATGATCTAAGAAAAGCCAAGGAAACATGGAAAGGACATAAAACCTGAAGAATCAGGATTAACACCATACCCTCCCATACTGTTAAATGGCTTATGAGCATCAGGAGCAAGATTAGGCTAAGAAAACTGATAAATCAAGGTCAGTTGGTACAGGACCAACAATTGTAAGTGGACAATGAACAAGGATATGAGAGTACATAATATGATGATTTGTTGTAGGCTAACAATGTTTTTCTACAGGAGTGTATGAGATTATATTTATCATGAATAAGTGTTTATAGAAGAGAATTTCACTTTTTGAGAGATATATTTTCTTCCAGAAATTTTACTAGGTCCTCCTCAATGGAACAAATTTCAAAGAAGATCGTTACATTCTCATATTGTAAAGTAAAAATGGCAGAGCATGAATCCATGATAACAAGTAAAGAAAAAAAAAGTCGGGCTGAGCTGAAAATGCGTCCATGTGTGAGTACAACATCCCCCAAATGTTGGCACTTTATAATATAGTGCATGTTCCAAACATGACATTTTAAATATTTAGTTGGTTTCTTAAAATAAATAGTTCCATTGGAACAAACATGATATATATTTTTTTTTTAAATATGAAACTTAAATCCAAGTCACCGATCAAAAGATACAAGAATTTCAAATTTTTGTTATAATATTTATTTTTAAAATATTATATTTTCCCCTCTTCAATTTGTCTTTCTAGAAAAAAAAATTCCAATTCTATATCTGTAAAATAGGATGAAGGAAACAAAATCGAATAGTAAATGTGAAAAACCCAAAAAAACCTAGAAAGTGTTTTTTTGAAACTTTTTTCCCTACACAGTTTTTTAAAATCCCCTGAATTTTGCAAGAATTTAAAAGATATTCAAATCCTCATAAAATATGAACTCTGCAAATCAAAATAAATACACAAAACAAAATACACAAAACCCAGAAAATGTTTTTCTAGACTTTTTGTCTCCCTGGCAAATATTTCCCCACGACACGATTTTTAATATTTCAACATCTTTGTCAAATAGGAACTCAATAAAGAGGAATAAATAAAACCCATTACCGAATGCAAAAACCTAGAAACTATTTTTCTATAATTTTTCCTTCCCTGACATATTTCTCTAGCTAGCTTTCTAATATTTATACATCTTCGTATAATAGGAACTCAGAAAAGTGGAAGAAAAAACCCATTACTGAATGCAAAAAGCCCAGAAAATAATTTTTTGGAATTTTTTTCTTCCCTGATACAAATTTCTTCCACTAGCATGAGTTTCCAAGTAGATCTGTATGTATCCATGTCGGCCTCTGCAAAACCAAAAAAAAACTAAAAAAATAAATTGTCTGCTTGAATTGCCAAGTTTATAGATGTTTTAAAGGTTTTACCACCTTCCAAATCCAACAAATCCCTCCATTTTGAGTAAAAATGGAAGATGCAACAAAGTTCTAAAGAATTCTAGAATAAACAAAAATAAGTAAACCCTTGCTTGGAAAAAAATTATAGATAGATGTTTACACCATCTATTGCTATAATACCATAAAAGTAATTATTATCAAATTGTTTGAAGTCATGAATATATTAGATGGTCATAATAGACCACATTTGACAAGCTGGAAGGAATTCATTAGAATAACTTTACAAAAGGATTTGCAAAAAAAGGAACAAAAATATCATATATTAATATGGAACTCTATTGAGTACAAAAAGAATGTGCCTTGCTTATATTGTTAGGTTGTGGAGCTTGATTTCATATGTGAAAGTGTTGAAGACTATATACTAAAAGTATTGTACACTTTCAACAGTTGTCTCACTATGGTTTGGCCTCGAAAAATGTGCCTGATATACTGAGAAAATGTGTTTTTTCTCATATGGGTGGGATTTTTGACCCATAGGTTTATGGGATGGTTTTGGCCCATGGTTTGATACCAATGGTTTTTGCAACATTACTTTAAAAGATGTCTACTTATGTGGTTTTGTGCATATAGTAGGGTTTGATGTAACATTGCAGATGTGTCTGAATTTGGGTGTGAATTCTCTAGAGTTTGTTGAGCATAGCTACAAATAGATATAGGTATTGTATGGCTTGTAATAAAATCTAAGCAATTGATTAATGGTGGATTTAGCCCAAATTGGGTGAACCACATTAAATATTGTCTCTTTGTGTTGTGTTATTTTTATTCTACACTTTTATTTGAGATCTGTAATATTTTCGCCATATTAGTTCCTATTATTGCGATTCTGCAAGGGATTTTTTTGGCATATTTATCGCTTATTTCCTAACAATTGGTTTCAGAGCCTAGTTTGGTTTGCTGAAATGTTGAATCGCATGGAATGTTTTATCTTGAGTGGAAGCTATGGCAAATGATGGAATATCAAGAGTTGATAAATTTAACAGGAATAATTTCAGTCTTTAGAAGATGTAGATGGAAGATTACCTTTATCAGAAAGACCTTTATATTTCGATGTCTAAGAAGGTAAACAAATCTTTGAGCATGACAGGATGGCAGAATGGGATATGCTAGATAGGAAGGAACTTAGAAAAATCTGGTTGTGTCTTGCATCTTCAGTATTATTTAATGTTTCAAAGGAAAAGACTACCAAATAACTAATAGATGCATTAGGGAAGTTGTATGAAAAACCTTCTGCCTCTAAGAAGATATTTTTAATGAAAATTTTATTTAATTTGAAGATGTATGATAATGGTTTGGTAACAGATCATTTAAATTATTTCAATACGGTTGTAAATATGCTAGGTTTGGTTACAATAGAATTTGATGAATAATTTTGGGCTTTATTAATTTTGTGCTTTTTACCTGAGAGCTTGAATAACCTAGTAATGGCGGTAAGAAACTTGGTTATAGCTAACTCAAATTTTAAGTTTGACGATGTTGTAGGGATGATTCTAAGTCAGGAAATGTGAAGAAAAAGCTCTAGGGAATCTTATACTTTAGGGAATACTTTGGAAGTGGAAACTTGAGGGACACAAAACAATAGAGGAAGCCCTAGAAAATTAAAAGATTAGGCAAGGTCAAAATCCAAAAGCAAGATAGTATGCTAGCACTATAGAAAGTCTGGGCATACAAAGAAGCATTGCTGGGAGCTTCGAGATAAGAAGAAACAACAAGAAGAAAACAAGGAGGAAAATGTGGTAACGGGTAATGTATCTTAGGATGATTTGATTCTTTCTTTGCACAATATTGCTGAATCTTGGGTTTTAGATCTAGAGGCATCTTTCCATGCTAATCCACATAGGCATTATCTTGTTGATTATGTTCAAGGAGATTTTGGGCATGTTTTTCTTGGTGATGATGAGCCTTGCCGTATATTTGGAAAAGGTTCTATTTGGATTAAGATGTAGAATGAGAATACATGGCTATTGAAGGATGTCAGACATATGCCTACTTTGAAAAAAAAATTGATATTAACGGGACAATTGAGAAGTGATGGTTGTACTGTGATATTTATAGCAGAAATTTTGGAAGGTTACTAAGGGTGCTCTTATGGTGGCAAGCAGTAATAAGGTTGGAACCTTGTATTTAACCAATTATATTACTAATGTTTGTAATCTTGTGGCTGCTAGCAGTAGATACAACATTGTGGCACTATAGGCTAAGTCATATGATCCATAAGGGCATGGCGATCATAAAGAATTATTTTCCTTTATATACAGAAATATGTTTTGGAGTTCTGTGAGGACTGAATATATGGGAAATAGAAGCGAGTAAGGTTTCTCAAGATTGTACCTACAAAGAAAGAGAGTAAGTTAGAGCTGGTGCATTCTGATGTGTGAGGCAGGATCAGGTATCATCTCTTGGGGGTTCAAGTTATTATGTTACTTTTATTGATGATGCAACAAGGAAAGTTTGGGTTTATTGTATTAGAAACAAATCTAATGTATTTGACATTTTTGTTAAATGGAAAGACTTGGTAGAGAATGAAATAGGTCTTAAGCTAAATTCTCTATGGTCAGATAATGAATGGGAGTATTACAACAATGAATTTGATGATTATTGTTCTAAGAATGGAATCCATAGGAAAAAGATGATTCTAGGAACTCTGCAACAGAATGGGATGTCAAAAAGGATGAACAAAACAATAATGGAATGTGTTAGGAGCATGAGGTTACATGCAAGATTACCTCTTTCTTTTTTGGAAGAAGCAGTGACCACAACTTTGTACTTGATAAATAGAGGACCCTCAAGTGCCTTGGATGGAGGCATACCTGAGGAGGCTTGGTATGTTAAGAAATTTGATTATTCATTTCTTAGAGTCTTTAGATGTGAGGTGTTTTTCCATATAGAAAAGGATGATAGGACCAAGCTAGAGGCTAAATCAGAAAAATTTACTTTCATTGGTTATGGTGGTGATAACTTTGGATATAAATGTAGGAGTATTAAGGACAAGAAAATCATTTGATCTAGGGATGTGGTCTTTAATAAGAAATTAATGTATAAGCAATAGTTGTAGGAAAATAAGGAAGAATCCAAGAAAGAATATGCAGTGGTGGAGGATCCTCCAGATGGGAAAAGTGACACATAAATCAGTTCAGGAACCTCCTCAACAGAAACCCCAAACTCCCATATTGAGGAGGTCTTCTAGGGTAAGAAGAGAACCTGAACATTTTTCTCCTTCTCTTTATTATTTATTACTCATTGACAGTGGAGATCCAGAGATATTTGATGAAGCAATGTAGGTAGATGCTAGGAAGAAGTCGGAGCAAGCCATGGATGAAGAGCATCAGGCTCTCATAGAAACATATACATGGGATTTGGTGAAGATACATAAAGGAAAAAGAGAATTAGAGAAAAAGTGGGCGTACAGAGTCAAAGAGGAAGAAGGAGGAAAGAAAAGATACAAGGCCCAGTTGGTGGTCAATGGATTTGTATAAAACAAGGTGTATATTTTGATGATATTTTTTCTCCTGTAGTAAAAATGACTTCTATTAGAATTGTTCTTGGAATAGTTGCAGCAGAAGACTTCCACTTAGAGTAACTTGATGTAAAGACTACATTTCTCCATGGTGATTCGGAGGAGGATCTATATATGTAGTAACTAGAGGGCTATGAGGTCAAAGGTAAAGAGGAGATGGTGTGCAAAGTGAAGAAGAGCTTGTATGGATTGAAAAAATCTCCACATTAATGGGTATAAGAAATTTGAGAGCTTCATGATGGAGCAAGGTATATATTAGATTCCATTTTTACCATTGCATGTATATAAATAAATTTGAGGATGGCAGTTGTTTTATCCTGTGTCTATATGTGGATGACATGTTGGTTGGAGGTAAAAACATGAAGGAAATAAAAGTACTTAAGAAGTAATTAAGTGACTCCTTTGCTATGAAGGATTTGGGGGCAGCCAAACAAATCCTTGCTATGAGGATATCTCAGGATAGGAAGGAATGGAAGCTGACTTTAACTCAAGAAGAGTACATTAAGAAGGTCTTGGAGAGGTTTGAATATGCAGGATGCTAAACCAGTTGGGACTCCTTTGGCAGACCATTTCAATTTATCAAAGGAACAGTGTCCCAAGATAGAGTGGGAGAGAAACCACATGTCCAAGGTACCATACTCATCAGTAGTTAGTAATTTGATGTATACCATGGTGTGCACCAGGCCTGATATTTGTCATGCAGTGGGAGCGATGAGTATATTTATGATTGATCCATGTAGAGATCATTGGCAAGCAGTAAATTGGATCCTTCAATATTTGAGAGGGACCATGGGAACAATTTTGTTCCAAAGGGGACTCAGATACCACTTTGCATGGTTATGTATATTTAGATATGGCTGGAGATGTAGATAACAGGAGGAACACGATAGGTTATATTTATATTGTAGGTGGGATAACAGTGCGGTGAATTTCACGACTACAGAAGCTGGTGGCTTTATTAACCATGGAGGTTGAGTATGTTACTTCCATAGAGGTAAGTACAAAGATTATTTGGGTACAACAATTAATTGAGGATTTGGGACATAAATAGAAGGAAGGGAAGTTTCATAGTGATAGTCAATGTGATATACACCTAGCTAAGAACTCTTCTTTCAACTCTAGGATGAAGCATATACAGGTTAGGTACCATTTCATCAGGACAAATTTGGAGGAAGAGAAGTAGAAGTTGGAGTAGATTCATACTAGTCAGAATCTTGTAGACATGATGACTAAGGTGGTCACAAGGGAAAAAATGAAGTTGTGTTCAAATTTGGTTGGTCTTCACGGAAACTAGTGAATGGTTAAGAAGCTTTCTCAAAGCAAAACTAGTCTCCAAGTGGGAGACTCTTAGGTTGTGTAGTTTGTTTTCACATGTGAAAGTGTTGAAGACTTTACACTAAGAGTATTGTACTTTAAGATATACCGAGAAACATTATTTTCTCATATGGGAGGGATTTTTGACCCATGGATTTATGGGATGGTTTTGGCCCATGGGTTGATACCCACGGTTTTTGTAAAACTACTTAAGCAGTTGTCTACTTATGTGGTTTTGTGCATATGGTAGGGTTTTATGTAACATTGTCGATATGTCTAAATTTGGGTATGAATTCTATAGAGTTAGTTGAGCATAACTACAAATAGATCTGGGTATTATATTGAGAGAACGGTGGCTTGCAATAAAATTTGAACAAGTGATTCTTGGTAGATGTAGCCGAAATTGGGTGAACCATGTTAAATATTGTCTCTTTGTGTTGTGTTATTTTTATTCAGCACTTTTATTTGAGATCTGAAATATTTCCTGCATATTAGTTTCTATTGCTGCGATTCTGTGAGGGATTATTCTGCATATTTCATCCCTTATTTTCTAACATGTATAGGAAATTAATATCAATCTAAGAACCAGTCAAGGTCATAGATAAAGCCATAAATCAAGGAAATAACTAATCATCCAAGAACAAGTCATGACCATAGATTTAGGAAATAACTAGTAGAGACCATAAATTTTGAAAATAACTAGATAATATCTTATTGATATATAAATAATAAAAATAAATATCCACACATAAGTGGTTGGGGATAAATAAACCAGAAGGTAAATAAAGTACTTAGGTGAATATGAGCTTATGTAAAGACCTACTCTAACTGGCATCACCAGAGTATACAAAGAGAATAGGAACCCCAATCTGAGCCTAATTTATATCTTGAATAGTGAAGGAAGAGAAGTTTTTTGAAGGGTATGGTAGGGGTGGTGGTGTCTTCTTATGAATCTTAAAATTTCTTCCCACAGTCCAGGATTGTTACTCCCATTCTCTAGTGGTTTTTGCTTTGTTGGCGGTAGAGCTTGAGGGTGTGGATGGAACTAGGATTGACTATGTTTGTTTAGGGTTGGCTGAAACAGGGGCCAACGATGTTAAACTTAATTTTTTTTTTGGTTGCAATGGAAGGATATTGTGTTTTGAGGATGTTTCTATGCCAAAAGTTGATTTCGTGCCTCAGGGAGGTCCTCCATTGAAGCCAATGAATAATCCCCCTTCCCTCATCTTTGAGGATGACATGCTCTATAACATGTTAGTTGCAGAGAATAAACATTCAAAGATGTTCTAATCTTCATATTTATAAAATTTTGGCCAAAACTAGCTCAACTACATAAATGGATATCACAAAGATGGAGTGTGAGAATTAATTTTAAGATTGAAGTTTTCCTTTATTCTAGATTTTTTTTCAATGTTTATTTGATTTAGTTAAAGAAGAGGATATTATTCATGGTCAATATTGGGTTTGAGGGGAGCATTGTGTCATGTTCAAATCTTGGTTTCCTTATTTTGAACCATCAAAATACTCCTTCAAATTTCAACCTCATTAGGTTAGGCTCTAGGGTCTTTCTAGAATGTCCATTACTTTAAAACTATTACAAATTTATTATGGGCTTATGTTAAATAAGATGTGGGCTCAAGCCCACACTTCCAAAATATTTTTTCTCATATCTTGGTGGACATTGAGATTTCTCAAGACCTTCCTCCCAAGATAAAGAGAAATAAGAAGAGAGAAATAGATTTCTCCCAACAATGGAAAAAACTGACCACTTTTTCAACCACCAAGAGTCAATCAACATTCAATTTTGTAGACCAAATATGGATGATAGAGGTTTCTTAGAATACACTCTATCACATCATCTCCAAGAGGGGATTAAGCCTTAGGAAGACTAAGCAACTGCGTAGGGTGCTAGTAATTAGGGGGCACAAAAATTTAAAAAATCACTATTTTAAACTATAATTAGAACTCCACATTCAAAAACAATTCATCTGAAGTCTATATCAATTGACCATTGTATTGATATTATTATAAAGTAATATAAATTCCATGCATACACATGAAAATTTACAATAATATTTTTGTAATTAAAAATAAATATACATCTTCTTAATCTCATAAATCTTTGTTTGTATTGTTACCCATTCTCTAATGTAGCTCTAGATAATTCAAGTGTGTTATTTTTCTCAGAAAAGGTTCATGTATTTTTTATAATGTCACTAGTATAGATAGTAAAGATAAATATAATTGAATGAAAAAATTATTTTATTCTCTATTCTAATGTTTTGGGGAAATATCCTTTTTTTATGGAGGAATTAGTAGGCTTGGTCTAGATACCAGTCTTTACAAAATCATGGAAGCTATTTATTCTTATTTGATTCTTTCAAAGGATTTTTTTTATTCCCGTTATATACCAATTTCTCTAAATTAGTGATTTATGATTCGTATGAAAATTTTTAAATATAATAATGTGCTTAGATTTTATTTATTTATTTGATAGGGAAAATTTATTAACTAAAATTTTAAGAAGGGCGTCCACTTCAATTATTTCCTAGGGTGCTCCTAACCTTTAATTCATCTCTGGTCATAGACTGGAGTGAAGAGTGAAGAAAATGAAAAGCTATGGGATGAATAAAAATTCCATGGGTAAATTAAAACCTGTCCAAGGTTGAAAATTCCAATTATATCCTTTATTCAGCTGATTTGTTTCCTCTTATCTCTTGCACATTAGAATTTCTATAATTTCCATTTTTTTAGTTTCTTGGGTAATTTACATACTTATTTACTAAATTTACATGTCATTCTATATTAAATTAACTATAAGATATTTCCACATTTTCGTTAATCATTTTGGTGAACATGAATCGATCTTTGCACTTAGGATCCTAATTTTTCTTCTATCCTGTGTATAGTTTCTTTATCTTATTTACTTAAGAGATATCCCCATTGCTATGATTTTTTAAAAAAATCCCTAAACACCAAGTATTTTGATGAAAATACATTGCCACACAAATTAATTCCTATGTTCTCTTGTCTATTTAATGACCATAGTGATCCTCCATCTAATCAACCATTATTGGAATAAATTCAAGCTTTCATGTTTTATTTCAAGAGTAGTTTATGGCTATGGAATCCATGATCACATCTCCCAAATCTAAAATTCAACAGCTTAAGGATACTCCTCAATCATAAGTTTTTGCTCCTTCTACATCTTATATGCAATTTATGTCTACTACATGTCGTCTAACTGAAATTCAAAACATGCCATTGCATGAGCCTCTCATATTTGAGAATAATACTACGCAGTATGAAATTCTTATTCATCTCCTTAGTAGTTAGTTAACTACTCTACCACCTACTCATTACTCTTCTCCCTTTCAATTTGTGAAATAGGGGAGAGGAACCTATAACCATGAATGTAACTTTAGGGGCACGTAGATATATGTAGGTAGCATAAAAGAATTATTTCATCGTGTAGTTTATGATCATGCCATATCGAAATTTTCATTTCACATATTTATTTGTAGGGAAAAGGAGGTTTTGAATTGATTTAATATGAATAAAATTAATATATATCATTTGAAAGAGGGACTAATGACTGAGCACCCTATGTGTAACATTCTCATTGAATTTGAAAAAGTGTCATTAACCAAAAAGTGAACAACTATTGGTACTTTTTTCAACAACCTATGGTGAAAAGCGATGTACATGTTTTGGTGCATGCTCCATTATACCCTATCAAGGTTTTCCATACTGCAATTGTCATTGAATCAATGGACATAATGAAAAAAAAATGTCACACTTTTCCACAAATAATAAAACATCTTTACAATTAGGGTTTTATCTCAATCCATACACAACATTCTATTACATGCCCATATACAACTATTATACCATGTTATGTGGCTACTAGTGTTCCTTATTCTAATCTTTCTAAGGAAGTTCTAGATCATTCTCTTATTCATTACATGCTTTATATTGATAATCACTCACCTGTGCATAATGATTCTTCTCCTAATCAAACAAATATTATAGTTCCATCACATGACTCTCTTATTTATGATGTTGTTTCTTCTCCATTGAATTAGCATCAAGCCATCATTTCTCTTGCACCATCTTCGAAAATACAAGAAATTCATAAGCAATTGCCTATCAAAACCAATACAACATCTCTTCCTCCCAACACATTGACAACATTACCAAGAAAAATTATACAACCACCACTCAAAATCATTCCGCATTCTCCTTTGGTAGCATCATCAATAACACCAAAGCTTCCACCATTCAATATTTCTTTCAATTCTACTCCACTTCTGTTTCTTAATCATTTTGTTGAAGAAAATACCTCTCCACTCAATTTGTTTGGGACATTACCACTATTATCTCTCAAAAGTGCACCCTGTAGAGAGATGGATGCATATTTTCTAAGCATGTAATATTGGTCTCTCTCTCTCATAGATACAATGGAAACACCTCAGGTTTGTGGGTATACCTATTGTGAGGTGAGTCTCTAGGATTAAAAGGCCGGTTCCTTTTTGATGTATCCTAAATTGATTCTCTAGGGTTCAGGGTAAGAAATAGCTATGTAAAATAAATAAACTGAGGTGATACACCAAAACTTATATGAGGGCTTTGACTAAGTATATGCACAATTGATGTGGGAAGGTTTTCTTGATGCACGAGCCAACAGTTTTCTGCAGGTTATTTAAGGGAAAAACTTGGTGGTACTGAGGGAAAAAATATCACAACATGTATTGATAAGTTAACATGCATATTAAAGATTAAGCAAGAATTTACTGATATTACAGCAGGGTAAGATGATTGGTCAGGGAATTTGCACTCACAAGACTAACAGAAAATATACACAAGCTGCAAATAATTGGTAAGGCAAGAAATTACTTCACACTCAGAAGGCAAAAACTGGCAGAATGCTTCAGTACTCCTATATCCAAAAAATTCCTGGGGGTTCTTTGCTTTGCAAAGGCACACAATATATAGCAAAAAAAAGTTCACCTCTTCCTAAAAATAGCCTAAGGCTTGTACTCGCCCATGCATCCTAATTTTATCCTTCATTTAATAATAAATAAAGGAATAAAATAATACAAACTAGTACAAGAGGCATTATTAGCCTTTGATTACATTCAGTCAACTGAAGTTGACTGTTCTATTTTTAAGAAAAAAAGGATGAATAATTTGCTAAAAATAAGATTTCTTGCACTAGGAAAGTCTCTCTCCATGAACATGCAACTTGTCTTCTTCTCTATTCTGTCTTGTTGTGAAGGCATGCAAAAATTCAACTCCCTGTATGTGAGAAAAATAATTACATTAATTGCAATACTTTGCAAAATAATTCATCCATATATCTATCTGGTGGGACCTCCATGTGTACATATTCTGATGATGTTGACATCTCTATTTTCTAAGTGGTCACATAAGTGACATTCTGCAAGTCACTTCAACTCCTTGAAGTGGGGACCACTTCCAATCTACTTGGTTTGGCCACCTTGGTGGACTTAGCAATATTAAGGGTCCACCATTTTGCATTAATATGCCACTACCATGTATCTTCGCCACCTTTTGGTCAATACTTGCATGTATATTTGTTTGGCCTTTGCATGTTTGGAAGTGTATAGTTCGAAATTCACCTTTTCGGTGATCATTGGAAATATAATTTGGTCGCATTTTGATTATTGAAGGCATACACTAAGGTGGGACTTTTGAAAGTCGTTTGCAATGATTATTTGATTTGATGGACACGTGGGTTGTCCCCTTCTCCATGGTGACTCACCCCTTGGTAAACTTGGTCGGTGGTATATGTAACTCAAATGGAGTTTTCTTTGATATTCATTGATCATCCTTGAGCCCTTGATCTCTGTACCTCTATTTTTGACGCCGTTGATCCTTGGACTCACGGTTAGGGTTTTTGACTGGATTTGAATGTGGTCGGTGAGGAACTAACCATGGTTATTTTTTCGAGCTTCTTAGCATGATTCTTGGCCATTTGATTTTATCCTTGATGAAACTTGATTGTTGATCTCAAACCATGGTTGAGTTCTGATTGACTCATCTCATCGAGTTTCATGGTAAATAGTGTCTTCGGGATTTATTGACTCACATTTCAAACTGGTTGTGCGGGTGAAGCCTTGGAAACTTTTTCCATTTGACGCCATTATTGAAGCTTTTTCAATCCTCAGATCTCACTGGGTGAATGGCTTCTGATCTTGGTTCATTCTATGTTTCACCGCCATTGTTTGAAATTTTTAGAGTGGCTTCGTAAGCTTTTCCTCGAGACCTTCTCATTAATAGAGCCAGTTTAGTGTTCTTTGAGCTCAGATTCCGTAGCGGGACTTTGTTTCTTTTACTCGTAATCATTGGATTTTGAAGCTTCATGTACTTGATCCCTGTGTAATGAGTACATTACTATTTTGATGAAGGAATGGTAATTTTTCCAATCTCTGAGATTTTCAACTACATCATTAATAACATCTTGATTTCAAAACACTGATCCTTTTCTCATTCTTCACATCTCTTGTGCCTTCTTGGTTCTTTTTGTGAGTTGACTTGAAAACTCGTTACTTCTTTTTCTTTTCTTACTCTGAACTTGATGAACTCTTAAAGGGTTTCTGGTATTTTTTACCTTGAGTTCTTATTCCTGTTGTTTTTCTTTACATTCATGGGCCTTGAATTAAAACTTCTTTTGTATATAAAACTCTGATTTTTCTCATTTCGCAAGTCTGTTCCATTTGTGCCTTTTCTGAGCTGAGTTATATTGATCTGTAAAAATTTGTTTTCTTGACATGGGCACCATACTTAGATTTGAGCTCTTGGAATTTTTAGCTCTTGTAGGATGATTACTTACCCTCTTTCATGTAATGGTTTTGATGAATAATCTGCTTTGTCATACTTCGATGTCACCATTACTTTGAGCTTCAAAAGCTCTGATGGTTTGTAGGTCTGAGGATTGATGTGCTCTATCTTATGAGATCTATAATGTGTATTTCTTCATCTAATGGTTTTGTGATGCAACATAAAGGCTCATACATTGATATTCCTTTACATTTTGGATAGTATAGTCTTTGTATGAGGAACTAATTAACTCTATCTTTGTATTTTTACTTTACTTTCTCAAGAGTTCCGATACTTCAATCCGTTTCTTTGCTTATGTTCATTTCCTTGATATGGTTCCTTTCGGGGCTTTTGAGATATTTTGTTTTAGACTGCCTTGAAATCTAGTGTTGCAATGAGAGTTGCTTCTTCTGATTACAGTTTCTGGGTTATAATCATCTCCTTTACTTTGATCATGAACTGATATACATGTTCTGAAAAGATATTTTACTTAAATTGGGTTATTACTTCCGAACTTTTAACTTAGATGTTACTTGAATAAGTCACTTTTGTTAGCCCCTTTGTCCAATTGGCTTATGATCATGTCATAGATGAGTACTACTTTTCTTGAATGAATGTACTTCATTGACATTGTAGTATTTGCAACTGTGCTCTCATATTTGCTTCATTTCTAAAATACTTGACTGTGAAAGTACAATAGTAGTTCCATTATTTCTATTCTGTGAACTAGTAATCTGTAAGTGACTTTTTTGAAAATAGAAGCAATATTTTAATATGTTTCAGATATTATTTTCTAGGCATATACCTTGATTAGATGCTTTATTTCCTTTTCTGCAATTGTTTCTCACTTAGATGCTTGCTGGAAAATTTGAAATGTTGATTTTTCATGGTGAAGCCCTGGCAAAATTTTTCCATAATCATTTCTATAATGCTTTTTCCAGAAATAGTAGTTGTATTTTCTGATCCAGAATACAGAAAGTAACACTTTTCTTGTTGAACTGATATAGCAATTTGAGAACTGAAAATATGTTAGTTGTTTATCCTTGATCATGTGATGCTTTTCTGCTTCATGTATTAACTAATTTGATTTCATAGTTCTTTTAAAGCATGTAGTAATTGAAAACAACATGATGAAAATTTGTAAATGTCCATTTTACATGGCGAAGCCTTGTCAAAATTTTCCCATAATCTTCTCTCTCATCATGTTTAAGTTTTTTTCCCTTTTGGTATCTAGCTTCAGCTTCTTAGAATCTGATTCTTCCTCTTCTGCTGCAACTAAAACAAGTGTTTCTATCTTCCAGTCTCTCTTTTGTACTGTTACTTCTTCCATTTGCAGAATAGTTACTAAAACTCAAATTACATTCTTCCTTCTTTCCAGCATGTACTTATGACTTGTCAATTTTTCCCATGGCTACAACCTATACCTGCACACTTAAGAAAAAATTAGAAAAATAATTAGGCTTTTTGGCCTCTCTTATGTCCATGTCCTTCTCTTCTTTTCTCTTTCTTCTTTCTGAGTGTATAAGCATGTATGCAGTTTGATATTCAAGTAGAATATATCTCCTATTATTTGAGATTCATATGCACGAAATAGGACAGTGTAGGAATATGGTTTGATCCCTGAGCTCGTAACTGACAGTTAACCTCTTTTCTTTTTAGGTACAGTGGCCTCTACAATGGAGATGGAGAAAAGCTGGAGTAGAGATGCTTCGATCAAAGAAAGAAAATCCCAAGGCAATGATGGGTTAACTCATACTCCTTTACTTTCTCTTTCATGCATGTGTACCTTTGATTTTAGTAGTTGTACTTTACTTTTCAGTTACATCCCATGGCTTGTGTGGGAAACATTTGAAAATTCCTTATGAATAAAACATTGAATTTTGTAAATGAGTTGTATATTTCTTTCTGCATTTCTACTTTCTGTATGGATTGTATGATGAACTAAACAACTTAGTAATATAATTGAATGTCTTAATCATGAAGGAAATAATTTAGAGAACCTGTAACATCCAGTAATGAACTCTGATTTTTGCAATCTGTACTTATGTTTTTGTTCCAAAACTTTACACTTCACCTATTATGCAATTGGATGTCTTCATCAAGACAACACAACTATCCTTTGGGGCTTGTGTTCTTTTGCTGAGGATAGTCATGAAATTGCAGACTATGTGATCTGTTACATTTTGTAACAGCACACATAGCTGCATATTTCATGTAATCTTTTAAATAAATCAGCAGTAACGACATAATCTGAAAATCTCCCCTAGCTTAGGTATACTTCACCAATGCTATCCATCATAACAAAGTTTCGAGTTGCCCATTTCTGCACAAGTGTAGAAATTGTCAACATTTCTGGTGATCCTGCGGGGAAAGCTACCTGCTAGCTTATATACCAGTGCCTTGCTCTTGTCCATTGGGCATGGAGTCCAAATATGTAACCAAAATCAGCCTTTCCGAAAGGTCCAACCCTTCCAAAACAAACTAAAACTGGAAAAGATCTGGAAAACCAGATCACGTGCATGAATGCACTTATTGAAATAAAGAACAATGCAATGTGCAGAAACTACACTTATTGAATGGAAATCCTACTCTAACAATCACTGTAAGATTTTCAATAACAGTGTTTGAGAAACATACCATTCACAGGAATGGGGAGTTCCTCTCCATTCAACTTTGAAAGCTGAAAAGCATTGTGTTCCTTGCAAGATGAAATCATGTAAGGACCACTCCAAATTGTATCAAACTTTGTGTGTCTTCCTGGATTTGCACGATCAACATCCCACTTTAACACAATATCTCCTTCATTGAATATTCTGAATTTGGATTTCTTATCAAAAGTCTTCTTCATCTGCTTTTGATTCTTTTCCATATTTAAATGAGCTTGATCTCTTAGCTCTTGTAATTCCATTAACTCTACATAACGAACCTGCAATGGTTCATTCTCAAGCAGCTCCATTTGATGCAGCAAATCTAATGCAGGTAACTCAACTGAAATAGGCATTCTTGCTTCTTTTCCATACACAAGTTTGTAAGGTGAATTGCCAACTGATCTCTTAGGAGTCACCCTGTCAGCCCAAAGTGTTGAATTCAACATCAAATGCCAAGCTCTTTGATTATCCTTGAGTGTTCTTTTGATGATCCTTAACAGATTTTTGTTAGTACTTTCAGCTAAACCATTACCTTGTGGGTAATAATTAGATGAAGAGCTTAAATAGATTCCATGGTTGATAGCCCAATCTGTTACTTTAGCACCGAGAAATGCTAGAGCATTATCTGATATGATAGTTTCCGGAACACCAAATCTGTAAACTATACCTTCATAAAAGGATAGTATCGAAGTTTCATTAGCATCTTTCAAGGCTATTGCTTCAGTCCATCGTGTAAAATAATCTATAGTAGTTAAGATCCACTTATGTCCTTGTGAAGAAGGTGGGTTTATCATGCCAATAAAGTCAAGACCCCACTGCATAAAAGGCTGATCAACTGAAATAGGTTGTAAAGGCAGCGAAGCTAAACGTTCTTTTCCAACAAAGAAAGCACATTTCTTACACTTTCTAATCCATTCAAAACAATCCTTGAATATGCTAGGCCAATAGTAATTGGCTTTCATGATCTTTAAGGTTGTAGTACATGCTGAGAAGTGACCTCCTGTAGGTCCTTCATGGAATTCTGATAATATTTTCTGAATTTTATCGTAGTCAACACATCGCAACAAGATTCCATTTATATCTCTTTTGAACAACACACTATCAATGAAAAGATAAGGAATAGCTTGTAACCTGAAATATCTTCATTTATTCTTATCCATACCTTCCAGATAGGTGTCATGCTGTAAATAGTTAACCAAATCAGTCATCCACCTTGATTCCTGGATTTCTTGAGAAAGTTCAGGTTGCTGATTTTCTAGTTGGACCATGATATTTGATTGCTGATACATAATTTCAGCATGTTGTTTTGAATCTTCGGGTTCTGCAGCTTGTTGTTTTTCCATATCAGTAATTAGATGCTCACATAAACCTTTACCTCGAACTGTCTTAGCAACCCAGATATCAACATCATATTCCATAACCTTCGTTATCCAGCTTGCTCTTTTCTCATTCAATTCTTTATTTAGCAAGAAAGCTTTCACACTTGGATGAGAAACAAGAACATGAATTTTATTGTTTGAAAGCATGTACTTAAAATTATTTAGTCCTCTGACTACTAAAAGTACTTGTTTTTCAAGAAATGTGTACCTTGTTTCATAATCATGCAAACTCTGTCCAAAGAAAGCAATTGGCTGCTCAATATTCTCATCATTAACCTGAGTTAAAATAGCTGAGATTGTTTCAGCTCCTGCAAGTGCATACATTGTAAAATCTTTATCAAAATTTGGATTTGCAAGAGTAGGAGCCTGAGAGATAGTTGTTTTGATTGCTTCAAAACCTTCTCTCCCTTTGCTGGTCCAAGAGAACGTTTTCTCTTTCTTTAACATAGCTGTTAACGGTTTAACCAATGATGTAAAATATGGGAACAAATCTTCTAACAAAGTTGATTTTTCCAAGAAAACTCTGTAATGCCTTCTTATGATGAGGTAATGATAGCTGTGATATAGCTTCGATTCTGAAAGGATCAATTGCTAAACCTTGCTTAGAAACAATATGGCCAAGTAGTTTACCTTGATGTACTGAAAAGATAGACTTTTTGGGGTTCAAGGATATTCCAAATTGTCTACATAACTAAAAAGTCTACCTTAAATGCATTAGATGTTCTTCAGAATCTTTTGAAAATATAGTAACATCATCTAAATAAACAAGGATGCATTTATTTAATAAGCTACGAAAATCCATGTCCATTGCACGTTGAAACGTTGCACCGACATTTGAAAGACCAAAAGGCATTCTTTTGTAAGCATAAGTACCCCACTTGGTGGTAAAAGCTGTTTTATATCTATCTTCTTCTCGGACTAAAATCTGATTGTATCCACTGTAACCATCTAGAAGAGATAGTCTATCTGAACCTGAGATTGTTCTCAAAATATGATCCATATTCGGTAGTGGGTAATGATCTTTTAACGATGCTTTGTTAAGATCTCTGAAATCCACACATAATCTGATTTCTCCATTCTTCTTCCTAACAGGAACAAGATTTTCTACCCAACTTGAATGCTTAACTTGGAAAATAATTCCTGATTCAATCAACTTTGATAACTCTTTCCTCATAAGAGGTTCTATTCTAGGATTTACAGGCCTCTGTTTCTGCCTAACTGGTTTAGAATTTGGCTGTAATTCAATGGTATGTTGTGCTAAACTGGGATCAAACCCTTTCAGGTCTTGGTATCTCCAAGTGAAAACATCTTTAAATTATGTGCAAAGATTAATAAAAGACTGTTTTTCAGCTGAGGAACATACCTTTCCAAGGAATAAATTTTTTCCTTCATCAACTGAAATCTCTTCATAATTATCAGCATGAGTTGACATCTTAGTTTTGTCCTTTCTCAACTGGTCATCAGTGCTGAAGATGTCTTCCAATGTGACAAGTCCTCGAGGAAATTTATTTGTCTTTAGTTGAACAATCTGGTCACCGTATAAATGTTGTAATTTATCCTGATTTACTGCAGAAAATTCAGCTTCTTGCTACAAAAACCTACAGATTTGATCATCACTTTCAAAAACCTACCAATTTGATTCGTTATCAGGTATAGAGGGCCTGATAATTAGCTTAATATGGGGCTGAATTTTTTTGTTTTCTATCTGTTCCAGCACTTTGAAACTAGCACCAACTACTGCAAGTCTGTCTGCGTGCTTATTTTTAGTTCTAGGAATAGACTGAATATTAATAGCGTCAAAATATTCCATTAAGTCTGAAACTCTATGTTTGTAAGATTTCATTAATGGATTCTTACAAACATTAAAGTTTTTTACTTGATTGATAACCAACTCAGAATCACCAAAAATTTGTAATGTGCTGATACCTCTCTTTCTGGCCCAAAGTAAGCCATGAATTAACACTTCGTATTCAGCTACATTACAAGTGCATGTAAATTGGAGACTCAAAGCTGAGAAATACCTTTCGTTTGTTGGGGAAGTGAGCATCAAACCTGCTCCCTGTCCTTTCTTGTTCTTAGCTCCATCGAAATGAAGTTTCCAAATCCCTTCTGCTGAATTTTCTATTTTGGACAGCAAGGGAAGTGGTGCATTTTCTTCATGCATACAATATACACCAAAAAGATGTTCTTCAACTTCCTTAAAAGGATCATGGGCATGTTCTTCAACTATTTTTTCATCCATAAACATGTTAGAAACACCCTCTAATGCTGAAACCTGAGCTACATCATCGAAATCAGATTGATCCAACGCTAAATAATTGGCCACTACATTTGGAGAATGAGGCTCAATGTGAAATCTGGCCAACGGTTCTGAATTGATAGTAACCTTAGTGCCATAATGTGTGGTGAAAAATAAGGACCAATCTGAAGAGAGATAACCTCCTATTTTTCGCTGTAAAATCTCTAGATAAGCACAAAGCAAAATATGGAGGTAAATCCACAACAGTAACATCTTGCAGAATGGAAACATTCGGGCAAGCATGTAACGTTACCTCTAAATTTCTGATTACACCAATTGTATTAGTTGTAGTTCCATCAAGCTGTAAAACACTCTTTTCTGTAGGCTCATACTGCAGGCCCAATTTTTCTGCAATTGCTTTTGGCATAACTGTGCTACTTGCACCGCTGTCCACCATGCAGTTATGAACTAGATTTTCTCCAATAATCAGTGATAGATAAAATGGTGGTGGTTTCTTTATATCATGAGCATTTAAAACTTTCTGAACCATCCATCTAACCCCTTTCAGGTGGTCTTGATCAAGTGTTCCAAGGACCATATCTGCCTTTTGAACCTCCTTTTCTGTTGTTTTGGAAGAAATTTGTAGCTTAGCTAGTTCATGAGAGAGAAAATCCTTGCTGTCCTGGAATACTTAGAGCATCCCACATCGAGATGTTAACATTATGTTTTTTCATTACATCAATGATGTTGAAAGAAGCAACCGTTTTAGAGATAGATTCAACTGTTTTAGCATAAGCTTTAGCAAAAACTGATTCTGCTTCAACAGCTTTAGATATATGAGGAATAAATAATCTTCTTGGATCAGGCTGTAGCTATTTTTGCTGCTCTTTACCAGCTGTAACACTTGTTGTTCTTTGTGGAACAACAGGACTGCTAGCTGGTTTTGGGGCTGTAGATGCTGAATTATCAGTGACAGTGGGCAACACAGGTCTATTTTGTTGTTTTTTTTTTTCAATAGCCTTTTCTTGAGCTCTAGTGGTAACTGCAATGAAATATTCCTCATTGAAGCTGACCAAATTCTGTTCAGGTGCTTTCTGAACATGATTTTCTTGCTGCCCACTCTCCATTTGAGGCATGAACAATGCTTCAGATTGAGGTTGTGCAATAAGATTCAGGTTCAGGAAAATATTTGGGTAATTTGCAGCTGAATGAGGTTGGTTGCAAGGCTGACACCACTCTTCTGTAGCCATGTTAACTGGAACTAAAGCATTAGATGTACTAGGAACATTTGGATCAAATTGTCTTTGCTGATAAGGCTGCCTATAATTTTGATTCTATTGGTAAGGCTGCCTATTTTGTTGATTTTGCTGATAAGGAGCCTGATAAGGTCTGCTAGGTAATGCAAGTCTGTTTTCAATTGATGTCAGCTTATTTCCCATGGTTTGTAAAGCTTTAAACATATCTGGAGATGGGGCTGCAACAGTAGGCTCTACAATTGTAATAGGTTGTGGAATAGGGGCTAAATCTACCAAAAATGGCATCGAAGGCCTTGGTGCTAATTTTCCAGCCTGAATAAGGTTGTTTTCATCTTTTATAGCAATGTCATAGGCATCAGGAAGAGTATCACCTCCCATGGATTGAATCATAGTTGAAATATCACTATTTAATGCTCTGAGGTAATAAAGGAAAGCGTGATCAGCTTGAGGCTTAACACTTGCTGGGATTCTTTCCCAAGTCCTAGCAAAATGGATGTTAAAACTAGACATGTACTCATGAGGGGCTCTTTTAATAGTAGATAGTTGTTCTATGAGAGATAAATGGTCTGAATTATCTTGGAATTGTTTCAGTAGTTTTTCACCTAAATCATCCCAAGATCTTATGCTCCCAATCTCTAGGTTTCTATACCATTGCAAGGCTTGTCCTTTAAAAGATACAGCTAAAAGTCTTAAAGCTATGTCTTCATGAGTGATATTATGGACTGCACATATGGCTGCAACATCTTTAATATGTTCAGCAGGTGTAACTTGATTTTCACTGGTGAATGATGGCAAAATTTTCATGGCAGCATTGGGAATATCATGATAAACTGGAATTACTAATGAACTGCCATTAGTAAAGGGCACAAAATTTCTGGGTGGTTGAAGGGCCATTGGAAAAACTGGGATATTGATTGAAAAATTGATACGTGGTGAAGGAATATCAGGAGGAGGGTTATCAAAATTAGGTCTATTATAGGGTAATGTATTACCAACTCTTCTCCTTCTAGCAGAATTCAAAGGTAAAGAAACAAACTCAGGAGGAATTCCTCTTACCGATGATCTCGTAGTCACTTTAGGCATGGAACATGCTATAATACTGGTCTAAAATTAGCTTTACGAAGTCGCCAAAAGATCATAAAATCTTTAGAATAAATTGCTGCAGCTTGCTCCTGAAAGTAACTTTTATTTGCTGTAAATCTGCTCTAGAATTTGTAACTTGCATGCAGATTTGATTCGTTGTCCCACCGGGTGTGCCAAAAACTCTTATCTCTCGAAAGTGCACCCTGTAGAGAGATGGCTGCAGATTTTCTAAGCCTACAATATTGGTCTCTCTCTCTCGTAGATACAATGGAAACACCTCAGGTCTGTGGGTATACCTATTGTGAGGTGAGTCTCTGGGATTAAAAGGTCGGTTCCTTTTTGATGTATCCTAAATGTGATTCTCTGGGGCCAGGGTAAGAAATAGATGTAAAATAAATAAACTGAGGTGATACACCAAAACTTATATGAGGGATTTGACTGAGTATATGCACAATTGATGTGGAAAAGGTTTTCTTGATGCACGAGCCAACAATTTTCGGTAGGTTATTTAAGGGAAAAACTTGGTGGTACTGAGGGAAAAAATATCACAACAGTATTAATAAGTTAACATGCACATTAAAGTTAAGTATAATTTACTGATATTGCAGCAGGGTAAGATGATTGGTCAGGGAATTTGCACTCACAAGACTAACAGAAAATATACACAAGCTACAAATAATTGGTAAGGCAAGAAATTACTTCACACTCAGAAAGGAAAAAACTGGCAGAATGCTTCAGTACTCCTATATCCAAAAACGTCCTCCAGGGGATTTGTGCTTTGCAAAGGCACACAATATATAGCAAAAAAAGTTCACTCTCTTCCTAAAAATAGCCTAAGGCTTGTACTCACCCATGCATCCTATTTTTAATCCTTCATTTAATAATAAATAAAGGAATAGAAATAGAGCATGCAATTACAAATAGGCATTATTAGCCTTACTTACATTACAGTCAAACTGAAGTTGACTGTTCTATTTTTAAGAAAAAGAAGGATGAATAATTTACTAAAAATAAGGTTGCTTGCTAAGCAAGTATCTCTCCATGAACATGCAACTCTGTCTTCTTCTCTATTCTGTCCTGTTGTGAAGGCATGCAAAAATACAACTCCCTGTTTGTGAGCAAAATAATTACACTAATTGTAATATTTGCAAAAATAATTCCTCCTGTGGGGACCACCTGCTATGTGCACATGTTCTGATGGTATTGAAATCTCTTTCTAAGTGGTCACATAAGTGACATTCTGCAAATCAACTCTACCTCCTTGAAGTGGGGACCACCCCCAATCTACTTGGTTTGGCCACCTTGGTGGACTTAGCAAAAAAAGGGTCAACCATCTTTGTTATTGCACATGCCACTATAGTTCTCACCACCTTTTGATAAATACATACATGTATATATGTGTCGGTCTTTTATTTTAGTGTATAATTTGAAATTCACCTTTTCGGTGATCATTGGGTATAATTTGGTCGGCATTTGATTTGAAGGCATGCACTAAGGTGGGACTTGTTGAAAGTCATTTGCAATGATTATTTTTTTGTTTGACTAATGAAGTGGGATGGTCCCCTTCTATCATGGTGACTCACCCCTTGGTAAACATGGTCAGTTGATGGTATATGTAACTCAGGTTGAGTTTACTTTGATAATTCATTGATTAATCTTGAACCCTTGATCTTTGTACCTCTGTTTTGATGTCGTTGATCCTTGGACTCGCGGTTAGGGTTTCTGAACTGAGCTTTAAATGTGGTCGGTGCAGAACTTGACCATGGTTGGTTTACATTGTTCATTGAGTTTCTGATCCCTTTGATTCTTCCGTATGTACTTGTGAATTGATCTTCTAATTCTTCTAGATTAAGTTAGGTCAACTTCACCTTCTCAAAAAGGGTTAAGTTGATTGGACCCATTTCCAACCATTTGATCTTTTCGATCCTTGCTTGTAGAGAGCGTCAAAGCCCTGACAAAATTCCTATAGACCACCATTGTTGGAGATTTTAAGCCATTGATGCCTGAGTTTGAGCTTGGTTTCATTCTGTTTTTCATTTGATCTGTTGAGCTCAGCTGTTGGACACTTTGTAGGGTTGTGACCGCCATCTTGTGAGTCTGATTTTTCGGTCTCGGTTCTGCCTCTGTGAAGGAGTTCCTTAGCTGAGATTTGATTTTGAAGTTTTCTTTTTGAGACTCACTATTGTTGTGAAATTCGAGCTTAGCACCGTGTTTTTTATTCTTTGATCTCTATCCCGTGAATTTCTTCATGGGGATCTGATCACTTTGCACTTAAGATCTTCGAGTTTTCTTTAGAGTTCATCGGAAGTTATCTTTGAGCTCGAGTTCTGCAGTGGAGACTCTGTGTTCTTTTGATCGCAATCATTGAGAAGTTGAAGCTTCATTACTTGATCCTTGTGTGATGGGCATCACTATTCTGATGAGGAGATCGTAAGTTTCTCGATCTTTGAGCTTTTCAACTGCATCATTGATCATCATCTTGATTTCAAAACACTGATATTTTTCTCATTCTTCGCATACCTCGTGCCTTCGTGGTTCTTTTGTGGATCTCGAGTTGAAACTCGTGTTGGGTTGCTTCTTTTGCTGAACTTGATGACCATTTGAGGGTTGCTCAGATTT
This sequence comes from Taxus chinensis, assembly GCA_019776745.2. Classification (NCBI taxonomy): domain Eukaryota; kingdom Viridiplantae; phylum Streptophyta; class Pinopsida; order Cupressales; family Taxaceae; genus Taxus; species Taxus chinensis. Next base: position 627,499,265 of record CM034152.1, read on the forward strand.
AATTTGAACAGTAAGTACTTATTCCTTATTCTGGTTTTTTCCTTTAATACCCATTAATGGGTCTGTGATGAAAACTAAGATCTGTATTTCCTGTCTGATTTTGCTAAATCATTTCACACTTATTCCTTTCTGCTCTAATTTTGTTGAGGATATTTGTATATTGACTGGTAATTTGACTTTGTTTTACTTCGACATGGTCACCATACTTAATCATTTTCAATCTCTGATGGATTCCTGTAGGTATTGATTCATTGCTTACTCGAGCTCTGTAATATTAGTCATGTAATGGTTATGTGATGCAATAAGGGCTCATATATTGCTATTTCTTTTCATTTGGCTTTATAGTTTGGTGTCTGTCTGAGGAAATGATGTTCTTCTATCTTTGAATTTTTTAGTACTTTCTGGCCTTCTCAAGGGTTCTGATACTTGAAAAATGTGTTGCTTTCCTTCGTGTTTTCCTTGATATATTCCTTGGAGGCTGTTCTAAATATCTGTATTCTTAATCTTTCATAGCTCTTCAAGTTGTATTAATGTGATATTTTATTTTGAGACTACCTTTATTGAGAATACTACTCGGCTCTTGACTAAGAGTTGCTTCTTTGATTATAGTTTCTAGGTTATAATCATCTCCTTTACTATGATCATGAACTGATATACCTATTCTGAAAAGATAGTTATACCTTAAATCTGGGTTATTATCTCTTTCCGAAGCCCTTTGTTACTGTAGATGTTACTTGAATTACTTCTCACTTTTAATGGCATCATGAGATAGCCCCTTTGTTCATCTGTATTGGCTTCTGATCATGTCATAGATGAGTATTACCTTGCTTGAATGAATGTACTTCATTGACATTGTAGTATTTCTGTGCTCTCATATTTGCTTCATTTCTAAAATACTTGACTGTGAAAGTACAATAGTAGTTGCATTGTTTCTATTTTGTGAACTTGTAATCTGTAAGTAATTTTCTGAAAATAGAAGTAATATTTTAACTATTTTAGATATTATTTTCAGGGCATATACCTTGATTCAGATGCTTTATTTCTTTTCTGCAATTGTTTCTCACTTAGATGCTTGCTGGAAAATTTGAAATGTTTATTTTTCATGGCGAAGCCCTGGCAAAATTTTTCCAGAATCATTTCTATAATGTCTTTTCCAGAAATAGTAGTTGTATTTTCTGATCCAGAATATAGAAAGTAACACTTTTCTTGCTGAACTGATATAGCAAATTTGAGAACTGAAAATATGTTAGCTATTTATCTTGATCATGTGATGCTTTTCTGCTTCCTGTACCACTTATTTGATTTGCATAGTTCTTTTAAAGCGTGTAGTAATTGAAAACAACATGATGAAAAGTTGTAAATGTCCATTTTACATGGCAAAGCCTTGTCAAAATTTTCCCAAATCTTCTCTCTCATCCCGTTTTAGCTGTTTTCCCTTTTTCTATCTAGCTTCAGCTTCTTGGAATCTGATTCTTCCTCTTCTGCTACAACTAAAACAAGTGTTTCTATCTTCTAGTCTCTCTTTTGTACTGTTACTTCTTCCATTTGCATAATAGTTACTGAAACTCAAATTACATTCTTCCTTCTTTCCAGCATGTACTTATGACTTGTCAATTTTTCATGGCTGCAACCTATACCTACACACTTAAGAAAATAGTTAGAAAAATAATTAGACTTTTTGGCCTCTCTTATGTCCATGTCCTTCTCTTCTTTTCTCTTTCTTCTTTCTGAGTGTATAAGCATGTATGCAGTTTGATATTCCGGTAGAATATATCTCATGTTATTTGAGATTCATATGCACGAAATAGGACAGTGTAGGAATATGATTTGATCCCTAAACTCGTAACTGACAGTTAACCTCTTTTATTTCTAGGTACAGTGGCCTCTACAACGGAGATGGAGAAAATTTGGAGTAGAGATGTTTCGATCAAGGAAAGAAATCCCCAAGGAAATGATGGGTTAACTCATACTCCTTTACTTTATCTTTCATGCATGTGTACCTTTGATTTCAGTAGTTATACTTTACCTTTCAGTTACATCCCACAGCTTATGTTGGAAACGTTTAAAAACTCCTTCTGAATAAAACATTGAATTCTATAAATGTGTTGTATATTTATTTCTACATTTCTGCTTTCTGTATGGATTGTATGATGAACTAAACAACTCAGTAATATAATTGAATGCCTTAATCATGAAGGAAAAATTTAGAGAACCTTTAACGTCCAGTAATGAACTCTGATTTATGCAATCTGTACTTATATTTGCTGTTCCAAAACTTTAACCTTCACCTATTCTGTAATTGGATGTCCTCATCAAGAAAACACACCTGTCCTTTGGGGCTTGTGTTCTTTTGCTGAGGATAGTCATGAAATTATAGACTATGTGATCTGTTACGTTTTGTAACAGCACACATAGCTACAGATTTCATGTAATATTTTAAATAAATCAACAGTAACAACATAATCTGATATGATCTCCCCTAGCTTAGGTATACTTCACCAATGTTATCTATCGTAACAAAGTTTTGAGTTGCTGATTTCTGCATGAGTGTAGAAATTGTCAACAACCACCTCAGCATCCCATCAATTTTGTTAAGGAAACTATGCCCTACATTGATTCACTCTGTACATTTTGACCAAGACATCCATCATTCATACACTTGGGGGCATAGTATCTCCCCCGCCCATCAGATCATGATAGGAACATTTTTCATCATTACATATATGCATTCATCATATCTACATTCGCATACATCAATCTCCCAGCATACGCATACTCATGCATACTTTAGCGTCATCATTCCCTGATGACACAATCTTGTGCTTCGGTTCACACTTGATTGTTGTGGGCTTACTATACATGAACCTCACACATTGTACTATCAATCTTACACACTATATCTATTCACACAATGTGTCATACAATATACACTCTACATTCAGTCTACAACATTTCAAAATTTACACATCTACACATTATACACATTTTATACATCATACTTAATACAGGTATAGGTGTCATACACATCTGGCATCATATAATAATCATCATACATACTACATTACTATTCTATATATGTATATTACATCAGGGGTTATACATTAAATTTTACACATTATACTCATCACATGCTCATCTATCATCATCACATATACTATATCGTCTTCTACACACCACACTCACTATGACATGACACACTTTAGTTCCTCAATCCATAATCAAATTCTAAGGGTATGCAAATCAAATGAACCTTACATTCATCACACATTTATCATTCAACCTCTCATCATGTGACACTTCTAGGATAGTGATATATGATATAGGATAACTCATCACTTACTCTATCATCGTGTAGTAGTATACGGTTTAGGCTATGTCACCACTCCCTATTTTTCATCTTATAGTGATGCATGCTTTAGGCTAAATCATTATTCCTACATTGATTTTTTTGTGATATACACTTTGGCTATAGGTTTCAAGCACATATCATCTTTGCTAGCTCGCATATCATCACCATTACACACATACATACTCATCACAACATGTTAGACACACAACACACACCTCGATCTTTTCTCGATGACATACTCTCATTTACGATTAATTCTTCACTACTGAGGGGGAGAAAAAAATGAACCTATTGCATAAATTTCCATTCACTCAGGGGGCACGGGGCTCCTATCACTCTGTCTTGTACATTCCATTCCATTCATCCACAACATACTGCATATTATGGTTGGTTTTACTCTTGCATACTTTTTCTTGTTCATGGTTTTTTTATTACACATGCTATTTAGATTACTTGTATGTCATTTATCTATATCATCCACACGTGCATTCACATATTTTTCTAGTTGTGATCACAGAAACAAGTCTCTTGCAAAAAAAATAGATGCTTGCCTTATACCCTTCCTACACTATTCGTTAGGGGCATCCGCATTTGTTTTTCACAGGTGTTGTTTTTTTATTTTTAACTTAGCACTTTACATTACCTAGATATTTAAAATTTTAACATACTAGTTATATGTCTAACATGATAATAAGTGCTTCATGTGTAACATTAGTTATGTAGGGATATTTTTCTTCCATATTTTTTTGTTACATTATCTGGCATTTTTTTCTTCTTGTATGTGAGAATTTCCCTATGTTTTGTGTGCACACTTGTTTATTTGTATACAACCATGATGGCCTTGCATGTTTATAACCCACTTTTTGTTTCTTAATTTGTCTTCTTGTGTGTTTACATTTACTAATTTTCTTAGTAGCTTACACATAGTTTGCATATCTTACACATTGTCTTCTACATGCACGATTTTTCTTACTAACACTTGTCTTTGGCTAGGCTTCTTGTTTGTGCACACCTTGGTTTCTAGCAAGTGCATTACCTTCCCCCTGCATGGAAAACTTTTAGAGTTCATGTGGTTGGTCCTCTTTTGGGGCCACATTCTCCGATCAACGATGTCGCATGCGCTACAAAAGAGGGGGAGAAAAATTGAGGATTTTTACATTTTACAGAGCGTGATTACATTGGTTTAGTTCAATGCACTTTCTACCCTTAGCATTGTGGGTTACATACATCAAGTTCAGACTAGTTTACAAAGTCCATACATAGAATATTTTACAGGAAATGGTTGTCATTAGCATTCAGGGAAGTAGTTACCAGTTAGAAGATACAACATAGTTATTCCCAATATTTCTTCTACCACCTGCATAGAATCACCTAAAATACCAAGACATTATAGAGATCTCTTCACACGCATTCAGAGAAATAGTTAAATTTTGGAGGGGACAAAACAATTCTGCCTTATAATTCTTTAGCCTATAACATCAAATTGTCCGAAAAAACCCAGCATTACACGATATCCTTCTACACTCTCTTTTCTTGATATGGATCAGGCGCACATGTTCAATTTACATTTTTCAATTGCATATTTTAAATTCACATGATTTTTACATACATACATATGTGCTTTTAACATAACATTTTTACACACATATACATATACATTTGACTACTTGATCATTTTCTCCTCGCAGGTCCTGTCATATGAGAAACAAGTAGTCAAATGGGGGCAAGAACAAAAACAACAACAACAACGGTGTTAACAAAAACACTTTTCCGAGGAAAACCTTGCATAATAACCATGCAGGTACATCACATCAGCAAAACACACACATTTCCGCCCTAGGTTCACTCTCATCACTTTTTTTTTGGTAATTTTCATCTTTAGTTTCCATGCTCCATCATCTTTTTTTCATTCAAAGCTTTGTCCAGTCCATCAACACACTTTTTTCATTGTTCTACATGATTATACGGTATGCATCTATATCTACTTTATGTTATTGATCTTTCCACTCACCAACATAAATTGGGGGAAAATGTAGACAAAAAATCACGCACTTTGGGTAATATGTAGTCATAGTCTCTACTACTATTTAGAAGGTTTTTTAGCGAAGGAATTATTAACTAACCACTCTTATCTTTGCCATTTTAGTTCATTTATATCGTTGTTCCTAACCTCCACCACACACATGCTTAGTTAGATTTCATCATTTCCTATCATTTTAGATTTGACTAGGGCACCCAGGCTAGTACTGGGGCACCCATGGGTGTCCTTGTCCCACCATGGGTGCCCCAATCCTTTTTTCAGCTTTCCCACAAATTTTTGGGCTCTTTCCATCCATTTGAGGTCTTTATATTCTTAGTGTTCTACTATTTCGGGGTTAATTATGAAATTATATCTAGAGAAACCTATATATATATAGAGATATGAGACCATAATGAGGGACTAAGCATTAGTACTACTATCATGCACATAGAGTTATATCCATCTATTGAATTTTTAGATCATTTCCATCCACATAGCTCCATAACAAGGGACAAGGCTTGGGTCATCAACATCACACACAACATATGGGGATGATTATATTCTATTCTGTGCACCATTCTATTCCATTTTTCTACACATAGTTAGATCACTACTTCAAAAGTGTGAATGACACAAGAGAAACCTAGGGCATGTTTCATACACAAATAACTACATTTGGGTATAGAATGTACTGCAACTCTTAGTTACTAAGTCCACTATTATGGCAACTAAGGTCATTCTGATCCTATTAATTTTTAATTTTAGGGATTGATGCTTGTTTAGGGTTTAATAGGTCTTTGTTTAATATTGAATTAGTAGTGACACCTGGTGCAATATATTTGATCTGATGGGATGAAAAATGAGGATTTTAGACCACCTATTGAATGTGTGAATATTAGTTCTAGAGATTTCGCATAGACCAGGGTGCCCACTCTATAGACGAGAGCACCTGTAGGAGCACCATTCCTTCTCTAAGCACCCCAATCTAAAGAATCAGCCCAGATCCACCCTTTTTAGTGCTCCTATAAATTATTTCCTACTTCTAGATTCTCTAGTCACTTCTGTGACACAATCCAACAAGATCCTTTATTCAGCTGAGTTGTTTTGTCTTATCTCTTACACATTAGAGTTTCTATTTCCATTTTTTATTTTGTTAGGTCATTTACATACTTCATTACTATACTTAGATTTTTTTCTAGATTAGATTAAGTATATGATATTTTAACATTTTAGTTAATTTCAATATTTCAATTAAATATTCTTATTTTCTTATTATTAAATAACATACAAAAAATTTACTTTGAATTCACTTATGATTATAAGTAACTATACTGAACAATTAGGTCTCATATGCTACACAATTGTGAAATGAAGAGTAGTTTGAAAGTAAAATAGTACATAAATCATTTCAGAAAACAACTATTTTTATTCATAATTGAAATTTTTACAACTTTCCACACAGGCCATGGGATATGACTATGAAAATGATTAAATGAATAATTTTTTTGAAACTAAAACACAAGGAAGAGTAATGTGATATGTAATTTCCTGGAAGTGAACCCCCCTTAGTTGATGCAAAACCTTCCACATTTCCAACTTTTAGCTCAAAAGTGCATGTATAAGAGATACAAGATTTTAGAGCTTGATATTTCCTTAAAATATTATGTGAGTTAAAGCATGAAATGCATTTTCATTCCATTATTACATCAAGATCATTAGAGTGAGAAGGTAAAGGCACGTCATTTGAGAAGAAGAAAATAATGGAAGAATCCATGAAAGGAAGTTCATTATATGCAAAGAACAAGGTTTCAATGTTTGTGAATCAACGTCCCCATCAAAGGCACAATGAGGAGTTCAAGGAATATAAACATGGTGTCAAGCCAATCATAAATAATCAATTAATGCAAAGTTTGTTTCTTCTACAACAATGTAAGGCTTATCCACATAATATGCAAAAGGGAACTCCTCATCATAAGGACAAAAAAAAAATATGAGTTCATCACTCATATATTCATTTATTGTATCCATTACAAGTAAATATATACAAAGGATAAATTGTAATGGATATAAATGCAAAAAAAAAAAGAAAATGAAGGCAGAAGTTCACCCATATTTTAAAGAAAAATTTAAAGTCCTTCCTTCTTCAATTGAAGTGATAAATGTAAAACTGTATGAAGATTTTCATATTTTAATAAATATTTTTACGGATCTAAAAGTTTCAGGGTTTCTAAATGAACAACAAGAAATACACAAGTACCTGACAATGGAAAATAAATAATGTAATTTAGGTCAGCCCATTTTTGAATGAAATGGTTTGAGATTCTGTTAACAGTTTTTAAAACACTATTGGAAATAAAATGATCATTTTATAGTTAAAAAATCTTTCCAACCATTGAAAGGATATTTGGTTTTTTTTCTGAAAAAAAGCCCCAAATGGTTTGAAATTACCCAATATCTGGGAACACAAATAAAACCTTACCTTCTTCCATGGAAGCAGATAATGGAAAAAAATATTTCATAAGTCTCTAATGGTGGAAAAATCTTAACAAAATTGAAATAAATCTCAAAAAAAAAATGACCACATCTTCTATGACAGCCCAAAAAGAGCTCTCTACACTAACAATGGAAGTTGATCTTTCGACAGAACTTCCAAATCTTCCTCAAAAAGTTCTCAATGGAGTTTAATCCAAAAAATAATAAATCTTCACAAAGTATCAATGGTAGAAATATTTTAACGAAGAGTATAACAAGAGTATAACAAAACAAAGTTCTAAATCTTTCATGTTGACCCATATCAAGCACAACATAAAAAGAATAGACTTCAAAAGCTTCCATGAAGGCCAAACTCACCAAATAAAAATTTAAATGATCACTCTAATGAGGGTTTCTACCCCAAAGTGGTTAGCATGTTTATCCCTAATCATGGAAACCACACTATTGACCACAATTAGGGTAAACCATGTTAAACTTTTAAAATGGTTAAATTTTTTATAAGGTATCATTATCATTTTTAATAACCATTGAAACATTATTACTCAAACCTTTCAAGAGGGTGTTGAAGTCATAAACAATTATGTTTATTCCATTTCTAAATAAGGGATATATATGTAATAATTACATTGTAAACCTTTCTTAACTAATCTTTCAAAGGTTCAAACTTTCACAAATTATGCAATTATTAAAGATTAGTTAGCAATTAGTTAAACAAAGAATCCACCTTTAAAATGACAGGTGTCAGAGTACATGTTTAAGTCATGTTGAGTACTCTTTTGACCAAGGAGTGTTGTGATGGTAAACTAGGAATGAACTGGGACATCAAGGGAATCTGAAGTATTCACATCTCCATTCGCTCCTTCCTTCTTCTTTTTCTATATATATACATGTTGTAAGCATTATAAAAGAGACTTTTGTTGTGGTAAATAATTAAGGCCAATTTTAAAATCAATTTCCTTTTGAGGAATAAATTTATTTTTCCTTCTCATATTATAACTTTCCAGTGTTCCTTCAAGATTAAAAAACTACTTATTGTGATTTATCAATTTAGGATCCTTAAGAAACTGCTTTATTCACTTTTAACTTGGATTCTTAAAGAGATATTTGATTGCAAATTTGAGTGTGCTATGATATTGTTGGGGGTTTTTGTTGCAGGAATAACCTTCTTAGAATATTTATTTCTTAATATCAAAACCTTCATTGAATGTATCTTAGCAACTGCTAATTACTAATTTATGCAAGCCAATAGCCTTAATTGTCACAGTGTACATTTTCTACCAGTAAGTAGTTTTTCATAAAATTCGGTGTATCAACTCATTTATTTTTCTTATTTTCTTCATCCCTTAACTTAATCAAAGATTTATATTTAGGATCAGTAGTATAGGTGTTATTCCAAGGAATATGATCCACTCCAGAGGCTTACCTCACCATTGGGAAACCAACAACCCATAGGTATTTCCATTTTTCCTCTTTGAGGGGAGTTTCATCAAATTTCTCAAAGGGTGCACTCAAAATTTGACAATAGTTATAGCACATCCAATGGGAACAAAGATATTAATTTTTTCTTAGTGTGGATATAAAGATGATATTACATGATGGAAATTTCTAAATTTGAAGTTGGTAATCCTATTTTTACATTACTGATCAACACATAAGATGATATGTTGATATAAGATTTGTAATCAACCAAGATCTATTCACGTAATATCATATCCTTATTATGGATCCCATTTTGAATGAGGAATTTGGCAGATCAGATATAATCTATGAAATATTAGATGATACTAGAAGGAATTGAATACATTTCAAGATTGATTTTATTTCAGATATATTAGCATTTCAAAAGATAACATCTAGCATCTTTGACATCTTAATTTCATATTAGTACATCTTCCATTCCTAAAGTAATTACAACGTCTTCAACAAAAGGTATTCCTTTTACATTTTTCTAGTTACGTGATAATTGTTTTAGAAGAAAAATATTTGCAAATACTACTCCTTATAGTAGGCTTAGCACCTTCTCTATAATTCATTTTTTTTTAATCCAAATTCCCATCTTCCCAATGGATAGAAATCATCCTTTGTAACTTTTAATGGTAGTAGTCCTTTACAACTTGCTAGATTTGATGATATACCACCTGCTACTCTGAAAAATCTCCCTTAATATATAGGTGAAGATAAAACCACTCAAATTGAAAATGTCATAGTTATTGCTAACTTGTGTTCTGTTCATAATATTACCCAGGAAAATGGTGGCTTAAGATTACTCACTGCATCCTTTAGGGGTCAAGCTCTCTAGTGGTACACAAGTCTACACATAGGAGCTATTTATACATGGCATGAGTTAGGTATAGATTTTTGCAATTAATTTGAAGGAAAATCATATCATCTAGATAACTTGTAGCTCACATCTCACTACTATTAAAAGGGAACCCAAAGAATTCATGGAAAAATTTAACTTGATATTTACAAAAACATGGGAAAGGATACCACAGACTATCAAACCATATGATGAGAATGTATTCACATATTATTTAAGGGCATTAAATATTGAAACTACAATGGTGATCCAATTATTGGGTGATGTTACACTCCCTACTGCCTTTGATATAGTAATAAGCATTGAAAAAATTCTTATTCAAGCAAAAAAATTATCCCCTAGACCTTTTATGCACATATTTCTAAAACTTTTTGCTATGCTAACTCCTTTAAAACAAGTTCAAGCTCTTTTTGTTCATCCCAATGAGATAAATGACTTGAAGGATATTTGGAAACTCTAGGGAATGTGTTATTTGTCATTAAAAGACAAATGAATCAACATAATAATCCTTCTCAAGTTACTTTTCAATTCTCTATAACCCCTTACAAACCAGATCAAGCTTATATTTTCAAAAATCAACCAAGGGATGCTGATCCAAATGCTTTGTCTTCATCTAGAGCCCTTGTTCCATTTAATATTTATTAATAATTTGATTTTTTTTTTCTTGTAATCAACCACATCCACAATATTTTTACCCAAATGGAAACCTTAATCAAACCATTGTAGCACAAGGACCCCTGAAGTATTTCAAATAATCTAAATGGAAGATAGAATAGAAAAAAATCAGACCCAAGGGATATTAAATAAAGTCATGGTTAGTTTCAAAAAAAGAATATTTTTGTGCAATTATTACCAGGTTCAATAAAAGAGCTATTGAAGAGGAGAAATGGTTAACTAAGGGTCCTAATATGTCTTTTTCATTACCTAAGGATGTAAATAATTATGTTGTTAATCTAAAAGTAAAGGAAATTCAATGAAGTCTATTGGCAAGAAAATTTATCGAGGGATAAATTTAAGGGTTTCTTATGAATGCTCTGGGAGTATAATTCCCTCTACTTAGATGGTGTCTCTTCTGTGTATGCATGCACAAGTAAGGTGAGTTTTATCCAGGTTGGCCTTTTCACTGGGGATCCAATAGAAACACTCAACCAACCCTATGGAAAAAACTTTCAAATATCTGCAAGGGGGGAATTTTCTAGTAGATCGGGAAAGGGAGTGATAATATTAGATAAGATAACTAATGTTGTAAGTAGAAAATATTATTGCATACAACACTTTTAAGTTTCATCACATGGATTTAATTGGGAAGAAACAATACTTAAAATAACAACAATATAAATTAGAATTTAATGAACACAAAGTATCAATAAATCCCTTAGTCAAAAGAGGCTAGAAACTCCTTCTTCTTGTATTGATGATCACGTAGAAATTGTACATAGTATGAGAATGGAAAACATTTGAGAATAGGGGAGAATTGAAGAATTTTCTCTTTTTGATCTTTTCACAAGGATGTCTCTCTTATGAATTCACAAAAAACATCTTAGAACATTAAGAAGACATAGGAGACCCTAAAATGAGGAGCTTGTTACAATTTATAGAAGAGAAGAAACTCTTCATCTTCCTGGTGACTCTTCAGATGCTTTAATTTTAACTTTAGGTTGTTCATATTCCTATCAGTTATTAAGGCCCGTTTATAAAAACAAGGTGACTTAGATTTTCATTTATGTATCTAAATTCACTTACTTACATATCAAAAAGTGAAAACCCCAACGTGAAATTAGAACATTGAAGAGAGAGAATGTTGGGAGGGAAGAGAAAAGAGAGAAAGAGAGAAACAAGGAAGAAGACCAAAGAGGGACAATCATGTAGAAGAATGAGCTGATCCATTGGACTTTATCTCACTCCTTGATTGGTCTCAACTTTGCACAATTGAGAAGGCTTAAGATTCTCCAATTTCTTTGCTGAAACAAGATGCTCTAGGTTCCACTTTGTTAGAGTGAGGAATGTGAACAAAAATTGAAGTCTCTATCCACCCATCAGACACACTATTGATATCTTTACACTTTCTGTCAAACATGTTGGACGTTTTTCTGCAATGAGTGGAATGGCAGAACGAATCTCTAAGAGGAACTCTATGTTGTCCTTACTGAAGGATAATCGAATTCCTACCTCCTTATAGACATATTCCTCGAATGGCCACATAAATACATCAGAATTTATGTCTTCTCCCATTGCAGACAATCTAAGTTTTTGAATTTAACGATTGATGTTATCCTGTAATTTGTATTCTTGTTCCTCTTTATCCTCCAACTCAGAAATGGCTCGGTTGATTGCTTGAAATATGATTACTAGGGGTATTTCCCAAAATCATGAAAAGTATTTATTAGGGGCATTAAAAACCTTATTGATAATCAAATCCTTAGAAAGAGTGTTTCTTATTTCATTCACCACTTGACCTAGAGGATCCTAGTAATCCCTTTCTTTCTCCAAATCTTCTTTAAGTTCCCGCATCTTGTTCACAGTTGCACACATATAGGAAAAGAGTTTGATTACCTCTTGGATCACTGAATTTCCCTTTTTGGAAATTAAACCGATCCATTTGTTATTATCTCACCATTTCATAGTGATATCATGTATCCTCTTGATAATTTTTGGATTGAAGATGTTGATGGGTGCAAATTCTTCGATGGGGATTGTAATGAAATTTATATCTAATAGATGTTGCTCATAGGATGAAATATTTCACACATTTTCTTTCATATCATCAATCTTATTCTTATATTCTTTATTCTTTGACACCATGCGAGAAAAAAGACTACTGATAGATGTGAAAATCCCCTTCATGAATAGCCGAGCCTAGTTGAGTTGTTCTCATCTCATAATCATTTGGTGTCATCTCATCCATTGGGAGTCTAAGTACCTCTCCTTAGATGATGTGTCTTATGTGTATGCATACACGAGTAAGGTGATTTTTATCCAGGTTGGCCTTGTGACTAGGAATACAATAGAAACTTTCAACTAACCCTATGGAAAAATCCTTCAAATATCTGCAAAGGAGGAATTTTCTAGTAGACCGGGAAAGGGAAGTAATAATATTAGATAAGATAATTAATTATGTAAGTAGAAAAATAAAATTCTTGTATACAACAGTTATAAGTTTCATCACATGGATTAAATTGGGAAGAAACAATACTTAAAATAGCAACAAGATAAATTAGAATTTAATGAACACAAAGTATCAATAAATCCTTTAGTCCAAAGAGGCTAGAAAATCCTTCTTCTTTTATTGATTCTCACGTAGAAATTATACATAGTATGAGAATGGAAGACATTTGAGAATAGGGGAGAATGGAAGAATTTTCTCTCTTTGATCTTTTCACAAGGATATCTCTCTAATGAATTCACAAAAAACATCTCACAACATTAAGAATCCTTAGAATACCCTCAAATGAGGAGCTTGTTACAATTTAAAGAAGAGAAGAAAATTTTCATCTTCCAAATGACTCTTCAGATGCTTTAATTTTAACTTTAGGTTGTTCATATATTCCCTTTTATATAATATATGAATAATTAATCTGTAAGGGAATTAATTACTTATATTCCCTTTTATAAAAACAAGGTGACTTGTATTTTGCATTATGTTTCTAAATTGAATTACTTACATATCAAAAAGTGTAAACCCCATTGCGAAATTAGAACATTGAAGAGAGAGAACATTGGGAGGGAAGAGAAGAGATAGAAAGAGAGAAACTAGGAAGAACAAGAGAGAGGGACAATCATGCAGAAGAATGAGATGATCCATCAGACTTTATCTCACTCCTTGACTTGTATCCACCTTGCACTATTGATAAGGCTTTTGATTCTCAAAATTTTTGTCTAAAACAAGCTGTTATAGGTTGAATTTTGTCGGCATTAGGAATGAGAACAAAAATTGAATTATTTTTCCACCCATCAGACACACCGTTGATATCTTTACACCTTCCGAACCTTGATGGATGTTTCTATGTGATGAGTGAAATGGTGGAGAAAATATATGAGAGGAACTCTATGTTGTCCTTAGTGAAGGATAATCAATTACCTACCTATTTATAGACATATTCCTCAAATGGCTTAATAAATAAATTAGTAGTTATGTCTTCTCCCATTGTAGAAATTCCAAGTTTTTGAAATTAGCGATTGATGTTATCCTATAATTTTTATTCTTGTTCCTCTTTATCCTCCAACTCAGAAATGGCTTGGTTGATTTCTTGAAATCTAATTGCTAAGGCTATTTCCTAAAAGAACGAAAAGTATTCAGAAGGGGTGTCAAAAACCTTATTGCAAATCAAATCCTGAGAAATATTAATTCTTCACCACTTGACCTAGAGGATCCTAGTAATCCCTTTCTTTCACCAAATCTTCTTGAAGTTCCCACATCTTGTTCACAGTTGCACACATGTAGGTGAAGAGTTTGATTTCCTCTTAGATCACTGAATTTACCTTTTTGAAAATTGAACCGATCCATTCGTTATTAGCTCGACCTTGCATAGTGAGCTCATGTATCCTCTTGATAGATTTTGGATTGAATATGTTGATGGGTGCAACTTCTTCAATGGGGATTGTCATGGAATTCGTATCTACTAGATTTTGCACATAGGATGAAATATTTCACACATTTTATTTCATCTCATCAATCTTCTTCTTATATTATTTATTCCTTTCCACCATCCGAGCAGAAGACTATTAATAGATGTAAAAATCCCTTTCATGAGTATCTGACCCAAGTTAAATTGTGTTCATCTCATAATCATCTGGTGTCATCTCATCCGCCGGATTGATCACCTTCGCCCAGACTACTTCAATGTATTGATTACCTATTTCTTCGTTATACAACTATGAGGCTATGTGTGTAAACTTCATTTTATATCCCTTATCCAATGAGGAAATTGGTAAAAAATCAGGGTTCACCACTTGTTGAATAGTGTGAGTATAAGGTGTTATTGTTTGTTGCATCCACAAGAAAATTTGATCAGACTCAAGCTCTATGACAGGTGCACCAATCATTCCCTACTTTAGAAGAGGAGGCATACCGTGAATTACGGAGGTATAATTTTTGAAAATAGGTGAGGCCTCCAGTGGTGGTGTTGATGTGTAATCACAACACCTCTGATTTTTTGCAATTTGATAGATTGAAATTGTCAGTGTGATTGCATAACATGGAGCTTTTCCCAAAGTGTGGGACTTCAAAATCAAGAAATCTCTCCAGATGAAGGTTAGTTCCTATTCCTCTATTCTTATACACACATAAAAATTTTAGAGGATATACTCTAAAATCTACTCTACCTTTCCAAGGATACAAGGTTAAGAAGACTATAAGAAATTAAAGCTAAACTACAGAGGTGATGCATCAAAAGTAGTGTTGAATGCCTTCTTTGCATGGAGATAGAAACCACAATCAGATTAAGAAGGGGGAAAATACACCACAGATTAGTCTAATGATGAGAATCTGATAATTATTAAACACAAACCATTAAACATGTAATATAATAACAATGCACAGATAACCAAGATTGTAATGAGAGATCAGAAGAAAGCGATGAAAACAAGAGAGGGTTTTAAATTCATCCACAGACATGTATTAATGCTCCACAAATTTGATACACTGCATTACAATGGAAAAGATTCACAAAATTGTATTAAAACTTGAATGGGAGTTTTGAACTCCACAAATTCAGTTATAGACAATAGAAGAAGGGAGGGTGAAAAGAAAAATCATCCAACATAAGAACAATGCCCCTCCTTACAATATATAGGAAGAATGAGAGAAGGGGGAGAGAACAATTCAAAATCTTTCTTCAACAACCCTAAAAATGTATTTAATTCACTTGCAACAATGATAGGTTCCACTCTAAAACCCATAACTCCATGTACTTTTCCTTGTTGGAGAAGAAAGGAGCCCATAGCTCATGATTGTGGTAGGTGAGAAACATGGAACATCCTCTAAAATGGCGGAATTTATTTCTTAAATTTGAATAAATTATTCTCACTTAAATTAATATAACCAGTCACAGTTGTGTATAGGATGTTGAGAGATTTCCAAAAAGTATTTTCTTGTGCAAATCCAAGCTTCCAGTCAAAAGTTATTGCCATATGAAGATTGGGGTGCCATACTGCATTAATGGTGAGTGGATGGCTCTATTTCTTCGGACACCGAAATGCCTCATAACCTCCGAAATCCAAAATTTTGGAATTTTAGGAATCTTGAGTTCAGAGGTTGATGTTAATTATTATTTGTTTGAGCATGTGAAATCTCTAAAACTCTAAAACCCTGAAGTACGAAATTTAGACTTTGGGTTGTGCCGTTTGTATTTTGGGGCTCCAAACTTCCAAAAGCCCAAAGTGTAAAATTTGGAATTTTGGTTTTGAACCTTGGGTTATGCTTTTTGTGTTTTGAGGATCCAAAACTCTGAAACCCTAAAATTTGGACTTCGGGTTTCAGACCTTATGCCTTTCAGGATTCTTGCCTCTTCAACCCCGAAACAAACCTCCAAAACTAGGACCTTCGAATGTCCAAAATTGTGACCTCCGAAAGTCTGAAAACTTCTGCCACATTGACCTTGAAATCAGCGTTGACCTACGAAATACTGAGCCCTTTTGAACTTTAGACTTTTGGGATTTCGAGGTTTGGCTCACATTTTTTGGTTTTTCTCGGCAAAGCCCCTAAACCTCTGAAACCCAAACATCAAAAACCCCAAAGTCTAAAATTCAGACTTCATGTTTCAGACTCCATCAGCGCCATTGAACTCGAAAGGGAAGTTGACCCCAAAATCTCCCAAGTATTTTCAGAATTAGGACTTTTTGAATTTTGGGAATTTTCCTTGTTTTCTCTTGCTTGGCTGCCGAAACTCCAAAATCTAAAACCTCTGAAGTCTAAAAACTTCGTAATTTCATAGTCCCCATTTTTTTTTTCACTTATCTCGACTACAAGCTTCCTTCAAGTTCCTCACCTACGAGTTTGGAGCTGAACCACCCTTCCATTTTTTCCTACAAAATAATTTTCTATCTCATCTTGCTCTTCTCACCATGTGTTTGGCTCAGTTAAGTTCCTTTTTATATGCCTATCGAGATAAGAATTTTTCCCACCTACAAACCAATGCTCTGCACTCCCCTGATGCCAAGATTCCACTCAGGACCTTATTAGTAAATTTTCCCCATGGGAAATTTTTTTTCAATAGGTGGTTCGAAGACTGGGTATTGAATTGTGTGCTCTCCATCCGCTTGTGCTTCTACCACTAGAACTTCTTCTTGCACTTTTGTGAT
This sequence comes from Taxus chinensis, assembly GCA_019776745.2. Classification (NCBI taxonomy): domain Eukaryota; kingdom Viridiplantae; phylum Streptophyta; class Pinopsida; order Cupressales; family Taxaceae; genus Taxus; species Taxus chinensis. The sequence continues at coordinate 627,516,746 of CM034152.1, forward strand.
TGATCGTTCTTCTTTCCTTTCTCTCTTTCATGAATTTCCATGAGAATAAGTCTCTAATTCTATGAATATTGTTTAGAACATTCTCCAGAGTGCGTTGAACTTGAAGTAATTGTTATCTCTAAGAAGCACACGCTGGTTAAGGGATAACAACAGGGGTTATAAGCTTTCTTTATTCCCCCACTTCCGTAAATACAATTAAGACACTTCAATTTTGTGGGTATACCTATTGCTGAGGCAAATTTCCAGTATCAAGGTCGGTTCCTTATTAATGTATCCTAAATCTATTTCTTTTGGGTTTTTGAAGTTTTAAGGGTAAAAAGATGATTGTAACTGAAATTGAAATGGGTTGATACATGAAATTTATTGAGGGATTTGAATGAGTACTTTCACAATAAATTTGAGAACAAATTACAGACGCACGAACCATTGGGTTTTTAGCTTGATCCTAAGGAAAACACTTGTGTGTTGAGGAATAAATCACAACAATACAACAACTAACATGCACACTAAGACTGTGTAGAAAACATCAAATTTACAACAATGTAAGATAATTTGAATCAGGGAATTAACATTCACAAGAGCTAATAGAAAGATACACACCACTCCAAATAATTGGAAAGGAAATAACTGGTTCTCATTCAAGGGAAAAACTCACAAAAAATATCTTCAACACTCCTACATCCAAAAAGTCCTCCCTACATATAAAAAGTCCTCCTCTGTGACTTACCAAAGCACACAATATATAGCAAAAATACTTCACTCAACCCCTCTTAAAAATAGGTTGCAGTCTATATTCACCCATGCATGTTATTTTTAGGCTTTATCATGAATAAATAAAGGAATAAAAATAACCATGCTTCTACAATGAGACATTAATAGCCTAAGTTATAAAAATACACTTAGTCAAAGTGTAGTTTACTGCTCTATTTTTAATATACTTAATAAAATTAGGTGAATATTTTTGGCTAATATTAGCCATTTGATTGATGTGCAAGCTTTCTCCAATGTGCATGCAACTTATTCTTTGTTATGTAGCTAATGATTTAATAATAATATTTAATCATGATATGTGACACTTGCATATTCATCCACTTGCAAAGATAAATTTGGATTTATCTCTCATCTATCCTTTTCTGAAGGCATGCAAAAATACATTCTATGCAAGAAAGAAAATGCTTTTGATATCCAATACTTAGCAAAAATATTTAACCTCTGTGGGGACCACCTAGAGGCATGTGCAAGAAAATAATACCTTTATTTGGTGAAAAATAAGGTAATTAGGCATCCATATTTTCTCTGATGTTGACACTCTATGTAGGCATTATCCACTCTCTCTCTTATCCATGGCATGTACATATTTGGAAAAAAGGGCATTTTTCAATCATATAGACCACCGTTGATTAGTACGAGGTTTCTTTGGAAATTTTAAGGTAAAAATTTGTAATAATTAAGATAAGGGCCATCATTTTGCTTAAGCATTGATCTTATTTTTTTTATCATGCACCATACTTTGAAAACATTTAAAGTAATTTATCACCTTTTGATTAATCATTGTTCATATATTTATTGGCCACGTTTTGACTTGGTTAGTATCACATGGTTTATGGACCTTAAAAGGTCAAACACAATAATATCTTAATTGATTTAGATGGCACCATTTTCTAAAATGATCCAACCCATCAGATTGTTGGTGAAAACACCTTTAACTCTGATTGAGTCATTAACTATGGATTTTGCATTGAGTTTGGTGATCAAATATCATCCGTCAATTTCTATCCTTGTTATATCCTCACTTTCTATTTCCTACACTATGGTGATCTGGATTACATTAAACTTAATGACTTGAAATCATTCGTTGATCCTTTAACTCTGATTGTTAGTGTGGTTTTCATTATGAATCATTTGATAATGTAGTGCATGATTATCATCGTTGATCTATTAAATCACTGAGTGAGTTAGGTTATTATGTTTGGTTTGCAAAGTAAAACATGTTTTTGAGCTCTGAACCTATCATTTCATCCTTGAGCTTTGAATGAGCTAGTGAAGATCTGCAAGAATTTTTTCTGGCATTGTCAATTTCTATGAGCTCGATCCTAGAAAAATTCTAGATTCTTCTCCATTATAAGGCTTTACGTTGGATTTTGTAACCTCTATGAAGCTTGGTGGCCAACATTACTGAGCATTTTGAGCACCATATTTTATTTTTAGACCTAAAATGAAACTTTGTGGGTTTTTCAAAGCATAATTGCTTTAAAAGGGTGAGCTCCTTACTCTTGAGCACCAAAAATATGTTCATTACTTTGCATCTGGTTGAGTAGACACTAATACTTTGAATATTTGTGTTTTATTGGCACTTTTCGAGCTCTATGCCATTTTCTATGCTTTGATCGATGGCCATTTTTTATTCTCAAAGCTCTGGACTCTATTATTTCGAGGGCTTGTTAAATAACTTCTCTGAATACTCTGGATTAACATTTGTGGGGTGTCTACATTTACTTGGAATCCAAGTCATTATTTGTGAGTTTGGCCTGAGTGATGGGACCTCATCTCTTATGCTTTTTCCCCAAAATGGGTTTGCTTCATTTGGTCGTGAGCCAATTTTGCGTTGTTTATATTGATGGTCATGTTGATTATGTTAGGAAAATAATGTAGTGTTCACATTATCAATGTGATTATTGTAAAATGAATAATTACATCAATAATTATTCATTAATGTTTAGTCATATATATATTGTTATAACCAACAATATATATGCATATATGTTGTATTATTAAGTTGGTTGTTAGTAAGATAGTTAAACGTATTATTGTTATAAACAATAATACGTAATTAAGGAATGTTGTTATATCAGTTTCCTATTTTATAGGAATGAATTATTCCTATATATTTGTAAGATTTCTCGTATGAATTGAGAGAGAAGAATTATCACTATGTATTTAGTGTAAATCTATAGTTGCTTTTAGATGTGGTATCAAAGCGTATAGCTAATCATGTTCCTCTGATGAAGAATCAATTTGATTCGTAGATTGTGGTCAGCATGTAGTTTCAGCGTGTGATCTGGAAGACCCTTGTGTACCTGAGCAGTCTGGTACTTCAGCGATAGAGTTCACATATCTGCGATTTGGATCTACCACACACTATTCTCCAAATCTCCAACGGTGCCAGCAAAGATAAATTTTCGCTCGATATCCTTTGTAAAAAAATATCTACCACGTTTGTGCCTTCTTCAAATAGCATGTTCTATCTTGGATAAAGGGTGCGAGCGATCTCGAGTTTCAATTTCATAATGCATGTCTTTCAGGAAAGACAAATCATTCAAATCAAAAGCGCGCTCAGTTACTGCAAATTCATCAAATCTGTACCTTCGGATGCCAAAAAGTCCTCTTCTATGCGATCCATGATCAGATTTGCATTTTTTGTTCTTCTATCATACATCCAAATTTGTGCATGGTTCTTTATTGGTCATTGATCTTTGATCTATATGCTACACGTTTCTCTACAGTTTCTGCATCTTCCACCAAAGATCCTTTCCTCCTCGTTAATCTAGGAGCCGTGTTTCTCAAAGTCCATGCATGGCCGCATTCCACACTGCCAGATCAAGATTCCCACTTCTCTTGGTTAAATACCTATCGATGCACAGGTCTAATCATTCTATTCCTTCTTCTACACCATTCATGTGTCTTTTACGAGGTGTTCAATAGTCTCGAGTTGTTGATTTTTTTACTATAGATTTGTTTAGAGTTACTAGTAAGTCTTTCATGGTAAACGTGTCATCAAAGTATTTTTTTTAAAAAGTGGTCAATGTAAGACCGTACTGTGCCCATATATGTTTCATTTTTTATAAAGTCATGTCAATGTCATCACAAAAGAGTCATTAAAAAATGTTTGTCATTGTTTTTCATATTGAATTTAAATTATTTTCTCAAGAGTCTCCAAGTACTGTCATCTTGTTGTTATAATTGTGTCTAGGTGAATAATAGGTTGTATCTTTTTTACAATGGAAATGCCATTGGAAAAATTCAATGGTCTCAATTTTCACACATGGAAAGTCAAGATCCAGATGTAGTTGATGAACAAAAATCTTTGGAGGATAGTGGATGGAAAAGAACCAACACCTTCAGATCCGACCAGATTGGTAGAATGGGAAATACGGGATGATAAAGCCAAAGCCATTATTGGCCTTACCCTCTCAGATTTTGAATTACATTATGTTGATCTAGATAAAAACTCGAAGGACATCTGGGATAATTTGAGCAAATTATTTGGTTCAAAAGCAGTCAATGCAAAGTTTTCCCTGAAAATTCAGCAGTTCAAGTTCAAAATGAGTGTTGGAGATACAATGTCTAGTCACATCAACAATTTACGATCTCTTTTGAGACAACTTGCAGAAGTAAAAACTCCAGTAGATGACGAGGATGCAAAAGCTATTCTGCTGAATAGTTTACCACCAAAATACAGTAATGTTGTTTTCACTCTTGGTCAGATGCCTTCCAACTCATTGGAAGACATGATATCAGCTCTTTTGTCTGAGAAAAAATGACTAAAGAAGATATAGAAGAAGAAATGACAATGTATGTGAAAAATAAATACAAAATTTTATTTAAAAGGGAGGACTTAGAATGATTTTATTGCAAGAAAAAAGGACATATGTCTAAATTTTGCACGACTCGTGCCAAAGATCTTCTCAGTGGAAAATTGAAGCCACATGAAGCAAATATAGTTGTAGAAGAATCTTCTTAATCAGAAGATGAACTAGTGACTGATGAACCTGATTATAATTCTGAAGACTACTTGTTTTGAAGTTAGATAATCAAAGGTTGGAGGTCATTCAGTGAGCTCTCATCAGTCACCAATGATGGGGCTGCACAGCTGGTTTGGTGACATGTGTGCAGTGTGGTTTCTATTTTCAGTTCAGTTTCAGTGTTCTTGTTTGCAGTGTGATGGTTTGTTGAATAATGTTAGGAAAATAATGTAGTGTTCACATTATTAATGTGATTATTGTAAAATGAATAATTACGTCAGTAATTATTCATTAATGGTTAGTCATATATATATATATATATATATATATATATATATATATATATAATATATATATATTGTTATAACCAACAATATATATGCATATATGTTGTATTATTAAGTTGGTTGTTAGTAAGATAGTTAAATGTATTATTGTTATAAACAATAATACATAATTAAGGACTGTTGTTATATCAGTTTCCTATTTTATAGGAATGACTTATTCCTATATATTTGTAAGAGTTCTCGTATGAATTGAGAGAGAAGAATTATCACTGTGTATTTAGTGTAAATCTGTAGTTGCTTTTAGAGATTAGATCTTTAGGGTTTCTTGAAAAATTAATGAAACTCGATTCGAATGTTTCATTTTTGTTTTACCCCTTGACGGTCACCATTGTTTATGAGAGAGATCTCCACTCTTGACTATGCCTTCTGGTTTTGTTTATTTTGTGCCATTATTGTCTAGTAAGAGCTTTATCATTTCTCTCACGATCTGGGCTCGTACCCTATTCCTTCGCTTTCCTGGGAGAGGAGTTTTATCATTTGCTATTATTTTTCCTTTACAAGATCATTGTTGCTAGATCTAGATTTATATTTTTGAAGATCTTTACTTTGGTATTGAGGATTTTAATTTCTGTCATAGTTCAAGTTTTCTGAATGTATTTGCATCCATTTTCTAAAAATTATTTGTAAAAATTGAATGGTTCTTCCTTTTATCATTTATGTAAATTCATTTCACTTACTCAATTTGATCAATATTGTTTATTATGTTCATTCATATTTGCATGTTCATTCATATTTGCAGTTGACTGAGGAGTTTTCTGTTCTTCTTTTAAATGATATTATTCCAATATATATTAGCATTTTTAAACAACACCTTAACATAACTCTACTAGAAAACTGCATTTGAATTATATGAATCCATGTTGTATTATCCTCCTTCTTGTTGAATACCTTGATGCAAAATATTTTATTCTTTCAAGAAATTTGTGAATGTAAGATGCATTAATGGTAGATATACTTTCTTGTACACCCAGTAACTCATTTTTCATGCTATGTTTTACTGGAAATGTCCTTTTGATAGATTGGAATATTAACATCAACTGTATATATTTTTCTAGCTTTATTCAACTAAAACTTTCATTTGTTGGCATTTATACTTCCTTTCTTTTAGTGAATGTATGATAACATTCTCTATAAACAAGGAAGTTGCATTTTTTGCTCCTTATATAATTTGTGTTCACAAAAAAATTTCAAAAACAATTCCACCATAATATTTCATATGCATTGTTCATTGCATTCAATTTCTATATTGTTGTATTGATCACTATTTTATGCCCTCTGATAGTTGAGTTTGCTAAGAATACATTTCATGGTTGGGTGTGATGCAGTCAGTGAGATCTTCTTGAAATATATTGTTTCATGTTTAATTTGATATCTATATTTTTCATGGCTTTGAAATATAGTAAACTCCCTATACATATTATCTTCATAACTCTGATTCAGTTTCTTGATTGATATTAATTGTTTGTAAAAATGGATTTGCAATCTTTCTTTAATGCTATGATATGAAACTTCAGGGTTGTTTGACTTATGCATTACTCTACTTGCATTAACATGACAATTGAAACATGCAAGCTGTATATTGTCTTGATTTCTTTCTCAACTTGATATTCTTGCATATTGTCTTCAGATGTAGCTTATTATACCTTGAAAACTTCATTCGTACCTTCTACTTGAATATAGAGGTAGAACATGTTTCTTGTGTTACTGAACTTATTTTTCTGAATATCACATCTCTTAATTGAAAATATTGGATTTTGCATTAAATTTTGTGACCATGCCTTCCTGATATATCATGAGTTGTAATTCTGAATGCTTGTTTTTTTGAAGTTGGAAATATAGTAAGCTGAATAAAACCTTGAGCTCAATATTGAAAACCTTCTCTCTTCTATTTTTAGGTACAAGGATGCATTTTGCAGAGGATAGCTTGCGAAACAACTCAAGAAGAAATGGAACACCTCACAAGGAAATGGCAGGTTCTTTTACCTCATTTTATTTTCAATTTCATAAGCACATGTATTCCTTTTCTTAGTTATTTCTCACGACTTGTGTGAGATAAACATGCACAATTATTTATAATGAATAAATGAAATTATTTTTGTTTAATGAGATGTATGTATTTCCTTTCTATACTTTCTTCATTTTTATGGATAATAAATGAGCTTAAACTCAATACACTTAAATAATTCAATTAATCATGGAAATAAATTAAAATCAAATGTACCTTTTTAATGCTCATTAGAAATGCAAGTTTTTTGTAAAACTGTAGCTTATCCTTCAAACCTACAACTTGTTTTTAGCTTCAGAACATCATGTTTGATACATGATGCCCTTCAAGCCTTCCTCAGGGCCTTGAAATGGTCTTCTATGGTTGTTTCACAGTTTTGACAAAGGTAACAAATTGGAATGACTCTATCTATGAGGCATGACATTCTGGAACTAAATCTCAGTTGCAGATTTGATTCAAATGTGACTCCTAAAACTATTCAAAACCAAGCAATTAAAATTTATATTCCCTTCTAAGATGGCTTCCCTAAACATATTCAAAATTTTAACCATCTAATTTGAGAAACTTAAAAATTTTTAGTTGACCTTTTTCATACGGGGTGCAAAAAAATTCTATAGTAACTTTCATGGCTTTGGAAAACGACTAGCGAGAGGCTTCTTTTAGACTTGTTGGGATACCTTATGACTGAATGACCATGTTTCTCTTTCTTTGAAACCAATCCCTCATTCTTCTTACAACTTTCTCAGATTGTTCCTTGATATCCCCTGACTTGCAAACATTCCAGTTGACTTGAGACAATGGAGAAACCTTGACCACTGTATGCTCAGGATCATACATTTCTATTCAGTCATCTTGCAAGATATCTTCATACCATGAGAAATTTAACTTCTTCATATCCTCAATTGTCATCCTCATATGATACTTCTATCGTAATTCAAATTCTTCAACACAATTGGCCTAATAGTTATCGATTATCGTGTCATGGCGCATGTCTAGAATGTTGAAAGAGTCACAATCATCTTGAATGTCAAAATTGGGCATGGCAGTCTAGGAATGCAAATTCAAATATATGAAGGCACCCTATAGATTAGATGCATCATTTGCATTCTTACATGTGAATACGTTGAGAGAGATGGGGAATGAAATGAGCATCTTTTTCTTTCGATTTAGTCTATTTGTATGGACATAGTGTGTCCTGCAGTTGCTAAAATATCACTTACAAATAATTGAACTTCAATCTTCCCTCTTTCAATAAAAGTCATGCAAACCTTCAGATCATTGAGATTCATATAGGAGACATAAATATCTTCTATCTCATATTTAGAAGCAATAAGTTATTCCGGCTTCTATTCTTTCCATTTTTACTTCATGATTCATCAACAAGTTTACTATTTATGGAAAAGGAAACTTACTATTTTTAGTGAGTGAGAGAATTTTTCCTAGAACTCCAACTACAAATGTCCATATGAATGTTAAATTCACATAATGCTCCTTTTATGAAATTCACCCTCTGTTATGACTTACTATTTTTAGTAAGTGACAATGAGACAACTTACTATTATTAGTAAGTATGAAAAATCAACTCCTTCAATCCTCGATTGGATGTTGCAACTCGCATTCCTCTTTCTTCATGTGTTCCCCTCATGTTTCACACCAATTTTCTATTTTTAGCAAGTTCTCGAGAGACCATTTACTATTTTTAGTAAGTGTCCATTCTGGACCGAGATGCCCATTTAGGTGAATTTTTCCTGTGATACCTCTTCCTCAGTTGGTGACTTACTTGAAATAATAGTCTCCATTGTTGAAGACCTACTATTTTTAAAAAGTGTTCTTCTGGTGGTTGGATCACATCGAAACTAAGGTTTCTGATATGGGTTTTTTCCCAATATTAACCCTCTGAAATCTTATTCTTAGGCGATCACTGGTTTACGAAATTTTAAAATTTCAAAATTTTCACCTAGTGGCAGTTCTGGAGATGACAACCGTTAAAGGAGCTTGAAAATTTCAGGTTTGGTTTTCTTATCCATTCCTCACAAAACTAATATTTTTGATATGATTTTTTTCTTCTTGTTACACCGGTGAATTTTCTCTTCAAACCGATTGTCGGTTTGACAAGAAATATGACTTTTGTCTTCGTTGGGCCAAGAGTGAGATTTCTTTGTTACGAACACTCATTGTGTCAAAAAATAGGTTTGTAGGTGAGGTTTTTATGGTCTATGAAAATTAATAATAGAACAAAAAATTATTATTCATTTCGTGCACTGATTTGCAAGATATCATGATTTCTTTGTTTCATGGCAATGGGGTTTTCTAATGAATTCCTTTGTTGCTCTTAATTATTTTTTGTTTCTTCAACTCTTACGATCAATCCTTCCTCTAAAATTTATGTATTTTCATGGAGTGGAGGGTTTGGTTGCCATGGAAGAGCTTGTTTGGATCAGCAATGGTGGTTTGGAAGCTTGGAGGAAAAGAAGTGCTGACAGGTTCTAGAGCTATGAAGGAGAGATGAAATCGAGGGAAAAAATGGCTGAGTGTTCAGCTTTAAAGAATTTAAAAAAATACATATCAAGGGTGGGTGAATTTTTATTTTCTTGATGTCCCTTAATAATTAAGGGATGAAGGGGAAATAAAATTTTAGATCACACCTCCATACAAGACTTGGCGGATATCGAATGGTTGAATATTAGGTCTAAAAGCTTGAGAAAAGCACCTAGGGGATAAATGTTGGTCGTATGGAGAACCAAGAGTCATACCTAGGGCTGGGTGTATTTTCCTATCTCCTATGTCCCTTTTCTCAAAGGTATGAAAGGTTCACTAGTTTTCACATCACGCCTGGAGCTAACACTTGGTAGGCATCCAACGACTGTGCATTTGGCTCCAACTAGATTCTTGGGGCTTGAAATTTACAATAAAGAGGGTCATATTGATGACGTCGGGGCCACAAGGGTCAAGAAAACATTTTCATGTCACACATTTCCATTTTATGAAAGCGATGAAAGGGTCATCAGTTTTCACATTGCGCCTGGTGCTGACACTTGGCACGACATGAGTGATTGAGGCGATGAGCTCCGAAAAACACCTGAGGCCTGAACTGGTGATCCAGAGCATTCCATGTGTGACCAAAAGAAAAAAAAAACGGCTGGGAAATTTTAATTTCCATCATATCCCTTGGCTTAAGGGACTTAAGGGACATAAAAATGCATCAGGATCCTAGAGCTGACACGTGTCCTCATCAAAATTTGACTAATTGTGGAAAGCTCGTCCTGATGGCAAATTGAAACGACGATAACTTGAGATCCCGATGGAATTGATTGGAAACATATTATATGAATTTGATATCAAATGGCCTTTTAAATGAAATGGTGGGGTTCTCATCTCTTGATTCTTCCATTTAAGCTCTAAAAAATAAGATATTTGTTTTGGCCTCTTAGCTAAGCATGGGAAAAACTAAATATAAATCTATTGCCCAAAAGTGTTGTGAAAAATATGATTTCACCTTCTTGTAGAGATCTACATTAAATTTGCGATGATGTATTTTTTAGCTCCTAACCACATATAGGGCTTCCATAATCACTTCCCAAAGTTCACTAGCTCTTTTAGACCTATGCACTGCCTAGGCCTGTGAACACTATTTGTTATGAAACTGCTCCAACTCCTCCAAATATATCCTGAATATTCCAAAATCAATTCCATGATTTTACTAGACCTTCCATTCATCTCCATGTTGGTTTTGGCTCCTTTTTTCCACTCGAGGGGGTTGCACCTATCTTGGGAAGGCTAGTGGTAGCCCTTCCCACAAATGCCCAAAAATACCATTCTTCAAGAACTCCTAAAATAACCTATCGGGGTTAGCTTGACTTTCTTAATTAACTTAGGGGACTGAGTTAACATCCATTGGGAGTTCATTAGCCTAGTTTGGTAAAACTGGGGTGCCTTACAAGGGTAAAACTTGAAACTTTCGACACAGGGGTATCATTGTCATGCTTGAAAATTGTCAATTTTCTTGTTGCACATTTTCATGACAACAACTTGATCTTGCTTGGGTACATGGTTTGGACAGATCACAGTGAATACATATCATGAATAATCCAAAAATCTCAACCTTACAATATAATGAATAGTTCCTTATCGATTGGGCCCTACAGAGTCATGTACAACTCACAAGAGAGAGATAACAAGAAGAACACAACACACACACAAAAAAATGAAAAATAAAACACACAAAACATGCGGAAAGGAAAAGAAACACACAAAAAAAAGGTAAATACAACTAAAAATCACCAATGGTACAAGGTGGGGGATAACCCACATTCACTGATGATACAACTTCATATATTTCCCACTGCGAGGCAATTAAAATGATGTTCCATCCATATATGAAAGTAGTAATATGTTCTCATAGAAAGCTTCATTAATCTAGAATGCACTTTGAGCCATAATGAATCAAACTTTTCACTTTCACTTTCAATTTATGCTCTCTGATATGATCAACCACCTAGATTCTATTTTCGTCTAGATTCTTGAGAAACATGATCTTTTTGTCAATATAATGCTTATATTGTTCATCTTCTATTCCTTCAAGAAACTTGAGAGTAGGCATTTCAACTGTAATGGGAATTTCTGCTTCAACTCCATACAACAGTTAGAATGGTGACATACCTATTGCCTTCTTTGGAGTGATCCTACCCACCCATAGTGCATTGTACAATTTCTTATGCCAATTCCTCTAGTTTTCATCCATGAGCTTGTGGAAAATGGTCATGATGTTCTTGTTACTAGATTCGGCCTAACCTTTACCTTGTGGATAAGAGTCTTATAAGTGGGATTGGGAGATTCCATACCCGTAGATGAACTCAGTCAACTCCTTGGAGGAAAAATAGGTAGAATTTTCTGATACGATCTTCTATGGCACTCCAAAACATACTATGATATTGTCTTTGATGTAGTTGCATACCGTTTCGGTGTTAGCTTGCTTGACTGGGATGGCCTCCACCAACTTTTTTAAATAATATGTCACTGTGAGCACGTAGGTATGCCCCATGCTTGAGTGAGGATTCAAAACACCAACGAATTATATCCCCCACTACTGAAATGGTTCTTCAAATACAACCGGATTGATTGGTAGCACTACGAGTTGTTGTCTTCCAATAAATTATTGACATACTTCACACCAGGAAACCCATTCTTGAGTGTCCATGAAGAGAGTGGGCTAGTATTATCTTCCTTAGAGAATCTTATGTGTAGTGACCATCACCAAAAAATTACCGCCACACATTTTGTCATGATATTCTTTAAGTATTTTTTCTTGTTTTTCTTTGTCTACGCACCTGAGAAAGCATATATCAAGACTTTTTTTTAGAGCGAGTGGTTCTAGATCAATTTTTTTTTACCTTTAGTTTGAGTGTTCTCCTTTTTTTGTAATCAAGATGAGGATGGAATTCTCTGTAGGTTAGGTAATAGGCAATGTTTGTGTAACACTTGTCAATAGTAGTTACAAAGATGACCTGTGGGTTATCTTCAAAGTAATTTGAGCAAGTGAAGTTATCTTTAACGTGTTGGACTTTGAGAGCTTCATTTTCAGTGATCAATCTACACAGACCATTTCCCTGTATCAAATTGGAGGGCTAGATCTCAAATTTATACTCTTAAGTCTTTGCAACCTAAATTCCTCTTTTATCCCTGGGATATTGTTGCGTTAAGATGGACTTGATTGTGTTGTCAGGGACCATCACCACCGTATGAGAGTTGAGTATGTAAAACCTTAATTTTTTAACAGCCTTGACCACCGCATATGAATGTTTCTCCTATTGGATATAGTTTAGTTCATGATTTTTCAATGGACAACTCATGAAAGCAATAGGTGCTTCCACATGTTCATCATTATTCTAGACAAGAACAGAAGAAAAATTATGTTCCAACGTATAAAAATACATGATTAAATCTTTACTAAAATCCAAGGATACAAGAGTTGGGGCTTTGAAAATGGCTTTCTTGATTTATTCAAACTTTTATTTTCCCTCTTCATTCCACTTTAATATTGTTTGAGGTTCTATCGTGGTGGTGATGTGCTTCGTCAATTCTACGAACTCTAGAATGAAGCGATCAAGGAAGTTTACCTTGCTAAATAAGGAATGAACTCCTTTCTTATTTGTGGTCAAAGATAGTGCTTGAATGGCCTTCACTCTTTTTGGGTCAATATGTACTCAATGATTGTTTACAATGTTCCTAAGAAACTTACCTTCAATAACTCCAAAAATACACTTTTTTGGGTTCAAGGATATGTCGTGCTTTCTACACCTTATCAGTACCTATTCTAAATGGTGGATATGGTCTCCCCTTTTTTTTCGAGAGGACTGTGAGATCATAAAGGTATATGAAAATACAATGTTTCAAATATTTGAATGCTAGATCCATCACCCTTTGGAATGTAGCTCCTGCATTAATCAAACCACAAGGCATTTTGTTGTATGCAAAAGTGCCTCAGGGTGTTGTGAAATTTGTCTTGATGCGATATTCCTCTACCACTTTGATTTGGTTAGACCCTAAAAATCCATCAATAAATGAGAGAATTTCAGATCCGGTGATGGTATGAAAAATGTGATCCATGATAGGGAGATGATAATTATTCTTTAGCGATGCCTAGTTCAAATTACAAAAATCAACGCATATTCTTATTTTTCCATTCTTCTTCCAAACTGGTACAATTTTCACCACCCACATGGAATAATGGATGGGAAAAATGATCCTCACATTGAGTATCTTCATCAATTCCTCTTGATGGTGTCTGCTATCTTTTTTATTTTGCGACCTTTATTTTTTTCTGAATGGATTTGTATCCAACTTCAAGGGAATCGAGTGATGCATTTCCATTGGCTGAAAGTATTTAAGCTCATCGTAAGAATACCCCAAAACATCTAAATATTTATTGAGAAATGAAATGAACCTTTTCTTTTTTTCTGGTGAACATCACTTTCCAATATTGACCATTCTTTGGTTTCCTAAAGTGTTTATGTTTTATTTTTCAAAATCAGCTGGGCACCGGGAACATTTGTTCACTTTCTCCTGAATGAATATTTTGTGCTTATCAAAGAGGTCCTCCAAAAAGACTAAGACTTGAGGAATATTATTTTCCTTCAATTTGAAAAACTCCCTCTTCATCAATTACTTATTTATCCTCTTCAGATACCACTTCCCTATGTGTATTCTCACTTCCTTCAATGAAGAGGTTATTTAAATTGTCTTTTTGTTCTAGGAAAGAAAAGAGTTTATTATCGTCATTGAATACTTTCAAGTGGTTTACATTATCGAGCACACTGGGTGGGAACACCATCTCAACAATAAGTTTATCTTTGCCAAAGGAAGGATGGGGTGTCACTAGAGAAGATGACACTGCAAGGGAATCAAACTTTTTATTTTTTTCTCATGGAACAAACTTATTGGAAAATGTATCAAAAGATTAATTGAAATCCCATACTCTATTTCTATAATGATGGATTTTTGGATTTTTCACCTAATATTTCTTCTAAGCTTTCTTTACTATCATCTTTGTATCACCCTGGCATTTCAACTTCTTGATTCCCATATCTTCTACTATGCCCAAGCCTAAAAGAAGAGCTTCGTAATCCACTATGTTATTTTTATTTCCAAACTCTAGGTTTTAGGTAAACGGGTACAATTTTCCAGAGGGAGACCATAGCACCACACCTACTCCTGAACCTGCGCTAGAATGAATACAATAAAATTCCATTATCCAAACTTGATCTCCTTCTTCTTCCATAAGAAATGAAAAAGTTTCGTCTTTCTCTTATTTGAGGAATTAGTTACCTAGCCCACTATCTTCAAATAGAATGTTTTCCATTGGATCATCATATTTTCATACTGTGTAATTCATCTTCCTTACTGGAAACAATTTCTTCATCTCACCTTTTATTTGGATAGTTTCATATGACCAATCCATTTTTATCTCTCTGTCCATATTTCTGTAGAAGCCTCAACTCAGTAGCATCCCAAAGGATGTTGGAATGTCTACCACCAAGACTGTGAGAAGCACCTTCTTTTCTGGAAAATCGAATAGCACCACCTGTGCATCTTTGATTCTTCACACCAATGGCACTTATTTGGATTCCATTGAATAATAGAAGCCATTTTCTTGAGTCAAGGTGATGCCTAGATAATTTGCAACTTTTACTAGCATCACATTATCTAAGGCTCTAGAATCTATGATGCAATTATTGAGTTGAAAGCCTTTAATGAGAAGTGACAGGTTAAAAGTTTAAACTTTGTTGGTTTTGGAGGCACTGAGGGCTAGCATGTTTTGTGAAGGTCGTGTCAATGGCATGAGAAGCTGGAATTTTGAGTTTGCATTTGATTCTATAGAAATACCACTAAGGAACACATCAACAAACCTATCAAATTAGGCAGGGTGTGTTTGTAAATATTCTAGCTTTGTCATTTGGAATTTGGTTTTAGTTCTGTGTGCCACATAACCAAATGGATTCATGGTAGGAAAGTTTGAGGTTCTAGGGACGATGGAATATTTACATGGCAAAGGTTTGGTTACTATGTGAGTTAGATTTTCTTTCATGGGTGTATTAATTGGTTTGGAAGGAGATGGGGATGTAGATTTTGATATGACCTTAGATGAATTTGCAGGAATAACATTCGAAGAATAATTATTTTTAGAAAATTTGGGACTATGAGAAGGATTAGGAGACTTACTTGGTGTGGCTATGTGATCCTTGCTAACCAGTGAGTTTGGTTTCTCTTTAGCCAACTCCATCGAAGGTGGTAGAAGTGGTCCTCTACTAAGTATTTTTTTTATGGAACTTCCATAGGAGAATATTCTTTCTCAATTTTTTCCTTCACCACAACCATCGAGGATGAGGCCCCTTTATTGGATTGTGCATGAGGAAAAACCACACAAGAGAAGCTTGGGGATTATTAATCATTTTCATCTTCATATCTATAAATGTACTCAATTAGGCCATTGTGTGCATCAACCATCCACTTATTTTACCTCGATATAGTTATTATCATCTCCTACCTGTTCTTCTTCAGTTTCTTCTATCACTATTTATTCCTCTGTCTCTTCAGTGTAAAAATTTACATTAGACAGGTGGTGCTTCGAGATCGAGCCAACATGAGGAGGAAATATGATTCTTGGACAATTGGGATGATTTGGATTCTTGGGAGTATTCCACATTTTGATCTGAGATAGGTATTTATTTATAGAAATTAAGTCATTGGCCATTTTTTGGAACATGGGGTCTATGGAAACTGAGCCAGAAATATGACTCTCATTCTTTCCATTTTTTCCTTTTAATTTTCTAGAAAATATCATTTCATCTTCTATCGTGATCACAAAGTCATGTACTTTCCTTATAATTTCTACATTGGCCTCTTCTAAGGAAGAAACCAACTTCTAGTGGCAATACACTGATGAACAATATTTTCAAATTACTCTTAGGAGGCACTAAATATTAGGGAATTATTCTTATCACCTTGTTATATTTGGCGATGAAGTCTCAAATTTATTCAAAATCATATTTCTTCATTTGTACCAACTGTATGAAGAGGTCCTAGTAGTCTTCTACAGATTTAAACCTATGTCCAAATGCACTTCATATATCTTCATAACAACTGATAGACATGAGGGGAAACATGTAGATCCATTTGATAAATTTTTCTTGAATTGATTCCAAAATGATATAGAATGATACATATTCTTGTTCCATGCCTAAACCACTGCAAGAAGTGATGAATGTTGCTACATGTTCATTGGGGAGTTGAGAACCATCCCCTCGAATTTTTGGAAAGATTTTTCTTGAGGCTTTCTATAGCTTGTGCAAGGGTTGAGAAAGGGATATTTTATCAGGGGATATATTTTTGTGTCAAATATTCCCTAAACTTCCCTAAACCATTCAAATGCAGTATATCCTTCGGAGAGCTTTCCAACTACTATAAGAACGTGAATAACGAACACTCTAAGATCCAGATATGTTCGGTCAAAGTTATTCAATATAGAAAATTAATCATATTTTAATCTCAAAAAATAATTTATATTGTGTATAGATTTTCATGATATTTCTAACGCATTTTGAATAGACCAAATCTGAGTCCATATGCAAAAGATATGGTCTGTCAAAGTTCGAGTCAAACATGCGGGAAAAAATGACATGGGAAAAGGTAAACCAATCACATGATGACACGTGGAAGCACTCCATTTGAGCACATGGACCTCCAATTTTTGTATAAAAATGCTATGCATAGCCATTCCACATGAAAATAGGATGATTGAGCCTTATTAAAAGGTTTGGCTAAAATTATCTCTCGTGGACTATGGGATTAATTCCCATATAAGGATAAAAGATTTCCATTTGCTATGTATAGTGGATAATATAATCAAAGGGATTCAAACCCTTGACCTGCGCCAAAATAATAGGTAGACTTATGAACCCTCCACATTTGGAGAAGTGCTATAAAAGGAGCTTGCAAGCTTTTTTACCGAAGGTACCAGGTCTGTGTCAAGGAATAAAGAGGTAGTTTTTGAAAAATACAATTTTGGGGCACTTCTGCTCACTTCCAAATCTCGAGATATATATGAAATTTTCTCAAAAGTTTGAGACGATCGTGATGGTGTGATCATTTATCTGATTTGAATATTTTATGACAAATTTATTTTCTGTTGATGTCACACAAAGGCTTAGAACCAAAGGGAGACATTATTGCAAGTGGATCAAGAAGGTGAAGGACAGAGGTTGAGCTCCATTGATGTCTTTCAAAGGTATGAAACAAATTTTTTAAGGTTTTTGATTTATTATTGGTTAATTTTAAGGTTCTTGTATTTACATTTTTTATCTTTATTAATGCATTAGTTCACCACGAATCCAGGGACGTAGGAATTCCGAACTCCGTAAACACTCTGGTGTTGTGTTCTATTTTTATATTTTCAGTTTCTAATATTTGTAAGTAACTTAAATTCAGAATATGAATATGGATGCAACTATAATCAGTAATTGATAAAATACAGAAATCAATTAAATATGAAACAATCATTTTTGGGGCTTCGATCAAACAGTGAAATTTTTAGTAAATTGTAAACTTAATTTAAGTTTGAATTCAGTTCTAAATCAGATTTTAATCATTTTTTGGAATTATAAAATCCTTTTAAGTTGATTTAAATTGAAGATCCTTTGAATCAATTAAAAGTGTTAGTTTCAAGGACCCGTTTTTGGATCAATAGTGGTCTAGTATACCCACCCCATGGTACATTTGGCATGTGTTCTTCATGATTATGATACGACATTCCATTTTTTGTTTTAGCTTCCAACCTTTTCAAGGTGGTGGCTTTAGCTTCTACTCGTTAATTTTCTTTGGCTTGAGATATTTCTATCTCTTCAATGTTAGCTCTTATTTCTTCTTCTTCTCTGACTTCTCTTTCTCTAGGTTCTTCTTCAGTCTCTATGTCAATGAAATTTTTAAGATTCTCATCGATGTAGGGAAATTCAATGTCTAATGGATTGAAAACAATTTGAATCCCAAAGAAACCAGCTTATTTATGGGGGGGAGACCTATGAACTCTGATAAGGTCTTCTCTTCTTTGAAGTTCTTCAAAAATTGGATCCGTTTGTATTCCTTTCCTTTATTGTTGGGTGTATCTTCTATCCACCAGCTTGAAAATTTATACTCTTCTCTAAGGTGCTTGATTTTTTCTTCTTCTTTCCAATCCAACAGCATATTATTCTTTAAGGTCAAGCATTCTCATCGCAATGAATTATTGAGTGAAATTTTTCTTGTTATGCCAAATAGCCTCTCGCAAATCTGAAACAATATCCTCTTGAATGTGGAAGAGTAACTATAGTATTTCAATAGGAGGGTTTCCCATAGTAGCCACATGGTTTGATGACATAAGGCTTGGCTGGCTATTCAAATTTTAAAAAAAATGCCTTTTTGAATTTTTGGATTTTTGAATTTTTTTGTATTTTCCTAACTTTCCTATCATATTTGGGTGCAGGTACTGCTAAATCTGCTGCACAATGGGAGCAAAAAACTGTTAGTGAGAAAAAAAATTAGGTGAAAATTTTATGGGTTTCTTTCCAACACTGTGGAAGTAAAAGTACATCTACTTAGACGGTAAAACTTTTGTGTATGAATGTACAAATAATGTGAGTTTTATCTGAGTTGGCCTTGCGACTAGAGATCCAACAGGGAGACTACACTAACCCTGTGGTAAAATCTTGCAGATATCTACAAGGGAATAATTTACTAGGAGAGAGAGAAAGGAAGTGAGAATATTAGATAAGAGAACTAATGCTGCAAGTAGAAAATCAAATTCTTGCATACACCAGTTATAAGTTTCATCACATGCACTAAAATTGGGAAGAAACAATACTGCAAACAACAACAAGACCGATTAGAATTTAATGAGCACAAAGTATCAATAAATCCCTTGATTAAAAGAGGCTGGAAAATCCTTCTTGTTTTGATGCTCAAGTAGAAATTGTACATAGTATGAGAATGGAAGAAATTTCTATCTCTTTTCTCCGTTCACAAGGATCTCTCTCTTATGAATTCACAAAAAACAACTCAGAAAATTAAGAAGACTAAGAAGACCCTCAAATGAGGAGTTTGTTATAATTTATATAAGAGAAGAAAATATTAATCTTTATAGTGTCTCTTCACATGATTTAATTTTGACTTTAGGTTGTTCATAATCCTATCAAATATTAAGTTCCTAAATTATAAAATCAAGTTGAATTAGATTTTACAATATGTTTCTAAATTAACTTACTTACATATCAAAAAGTGTAAACCCCAACATGAAATTTTTAATATTGAAGAGAGAGAACGTTGGGAGGGAAAAGAAGAGAGAAATAAGGAAGAAGAAGAAAGAGGGAGAATAATCCAAAATAATGAGTTATTCCATCAGATTTGATCTCACTCCCTGACTGGTCTCCTCCTCACACCATTGAGAAGGCCTCTGATTCTCTAAATTATTTGCTGAAATGATCCATTGCATGTCCCACTATTTCCGTGTGAGGAATGCAAACACAACTTAGAGTCTCTTTCAACCCATCAAACACACCATTGACACTTTTCACTATTTGAACCATGATGGATATTTCTCTATGATGAGTGTAATGGTGGCACGAATCTCTGAGAGGAAGTCTAGGTGTCCTTAATGAAGGATAATTGATTGCTTGTGTCTTTCATGACATATTACTTGAATGTCCCAATTAATTCATCAACATTTGTGTCTTCTCCCATCATAGGAACTCCAAGTTTCTAAATTTGGATATCGATGCTATCCTATAATTTTTATGGTTGTTCCTCTTTATCCTCCAACTTAGAAATGGCTCAGTTGATTTCTGTAAGTCTGATTGCTAAAGATCTCCCAAACGCATGAAACATTTTCAGAAAGGGGTGTCAAAAAACTTCTTTTAATAAAATCCTGAGAGCAAGTGTTTCTCATTTCATACGCCACTTAACCGAGAGGATTCTAGTAATCCCTTTCTTTCTCCAAATCTTCTTTAAGTAAATGCTTCATGTTCATAGTTGCACACATGTAGGTGAAGAGTTTGACTACCTCTTGGAGCACTGAATTTCACTTTTCAGATATTGAACTGATCCATTCATTATTATCTCACCCCTGCATCATGAGCTCATGTGTCCTCTTGATAGATTTTGGATTGAATCTCCAAATGGTTATAACTTCTTTGAAGGGGATTGTCGTGGCATTTGGATCTACCTGATGTTGCACATAGGATGAAAGAATTTGCACCAATTATTTCATCTCATCAATATTCTTCTTATATTATTTGTTCCTTACCACCATGTGAGTGGAATACTGCTAATACATGTGCAAATTACCTTCATGAGTAGCTGACCCTAGTTGAGTTGTGCTCATCTCGTAATCAGTCCGGTGGCATCTCATCCACTAGCTGGATTACCTTTGGCTAGGGTACTTTAATTAATTTATTACATGTTACTGCGTTGCAGAACTGTGAGGCTATGTGTGTGAATTTCCTTTTCATTCCTTTAGCCAATGAGGCAATTGCTGATAAATCAGGGGCTTCCTCTTCTTGAACAATGTGAGTACCAATTGCTATTGTTTCCTGCATCCACATGATCATTTCATCGTACTCAAGATCTATGAAAAGTGCACCAATCGTTCCCTACTATGGAAGAGGAGCCATATCTTGAATGAGGGAGGTATTAGTGTCAACAAGAGGTGAGCTATCCTGTGGTGCTTTGAAGATTGTATCCTTAATAGTGTGATCTGCCTCCGCTTGTGCTTCTTCCACTAGATCTTCTTCTTGGACTTCTGAAATTGATCCTTCTTTTGTCTTGGATCTCTTTGGTGACTTTCCATGAGAAGAAGTATCCAATTCTATGGATATTCATTTATAAATTTCTAAATAGTGCCTTGAAATTGAAGTAACTTCCACGAATTTTGATGAAGACTTCTGAGAGGCTTGTTTATGACTTGTGGGGTACCTCGTGATTGAATGGATAGGGTTCTATTTCTTTGAAACCAATCCCTTTTTTTTTACCAATTTCTCACTTCATTCCTTCATATACCCTAACTCGCAAATGTGTCAGTTGTCTTGCGGAAATTGTGAAACCCATATCACCATATACTCATGATCATACATTTCTATTTTCTCATCTTGCAAGATATCTTCATACCATGAGAACTTAAACTTCTTCATCTCCTCAACTGTCATCCTCATATGATCCTTCTCCCATACTTCAAATTCCTCAACAAAGTTGGCCCAATAGTCCTCAATTTTTGGGTCATGAAGCAAGTCTAGAATGTGGAAAGAGTCAAGATCATATTGAATGTCGAAATTGGACCTGTTAGTGTAGGAATGTAGAGTCAAATGTTTGAAGGAAACCTCCAGATGACATGCATCATTCGGATTCTTACATGTGAATACCGTTAGAGAGATGAGGAATGAAATAAAATTCTTTTTCTTAATATTGTATCTGTTGTCTACCTGAACGAATTACCTAGAGAGATAAAATAGTACAATGTGGTCACTACGGTACTTGGGAAACCTTATTGGAGCTTGGTTGAAGCTGGAAACTCACAGGTAGAAGAAAGTCAAGAATTGTATGAAATAAGGGCCATATGTATTTATTAAGGATGTTTCTTGTGGGTACATTTGTGTCTCTAGATCGTCCTCCAAAGTTCAGACCACTACATCATGAATACATCATTCATGTGTGTGAAGTGCCTATGAATTTCCTCCATTACCCACTACAGGATATTCTTGAATGCGAGCACATTGGTAGGAATGTTTTGCATTAGGGACAATCCCTTGAATGATCTTGAGTTGGCGAGTAAATAGACTGAGTAAGAAGTCATGTGGAAATTCTTTGTCATGGGAACCTCAAGTAGTTGCAGATGTAGATTGTAACTGATTATCTTCCCCCAGTCAATTATTTTCTTTCCTTCAATCACTGTCAAAATAAAAAGGCCTATCTAATCATGGAAATCCCACATGTTCACTTCTCCCATCACCTTTTGTAGGAGAGTTATTGCATCTAAATATCCTTCCCGAAACTTGCATCTCAAAATCATTTTTGACATCCTTGAGAATTTCTCGCACTCTTCATCTATGATCCTATTATAATCCCATGCAAGTATGCATCCATATTTTTGCACTCGTGTACGACCCTCTCCTTTCTGATTACGACCATGTTAGTTGAGGTTGGAAGTTGCAAAGAGGGTAAGATGGTTCTAGGATTAATAAATTCCATTTTCATGCCATTATAGGCTCAAATTATCCAAATTTCAAGCTAATAGTGATGCGAGCAGGCCAAGATCGGCTCAGTTATTTTTTACGAACACGGGATGGCATGCAGTTGTGAACAAACCACTTATAAATACTTGATCTTAATCTTCTCTCTTTCCTGTGTAGTCATGCGAGAAATTAGATCATTGAGATTCATATAGGAGACATCATTGTCTTCTATCTCATATTCAGAAGTGAAAGGTTATGTCAACTTATATCCTATCCATTTGTAATTCATGATTCCTCAACACTTACTATTTTTGGAAAAGACAACTTACTATTTTTCGTAAGTGAGAGAATTATTCCCCGAACTCCAACTATAGATTCTAATTTGAATGTTCAATTCTTAGGATGATCCTTTTGTGAAATTTTCCCTTTGGAATGACATAGTATTTTTAGTAAGTGCCAACGAGACGACTTACTATTTTTAGTAATTATAAAACATCATCTCCTCCGATCCTCTATTAGATGTTGCAGCTTGAGTTCATTTTCATCCCTATGTTCCCCTCATCTTATAGACCAGTTTTTTATTTTTATTAGGCGTTTATGAGACCAATTACTATTTTTAGTAATTCTCCATTCTAGATCGAGATGACCATTTCGATGAATTTAGCCTGCGATACCTCTTCTGTGTTCACCACGTCCTTTGAATTTTCCTCAGTTGGTGACTTACCCAAAATAACAATATCTAATGTAGAAGACCTTTCATTTTTACAAACTAAGATATTGGTGGTCGGATAAAGTCAAAATGAAGTTATCTGGCATGGGGTTTTTCTCAATATCACTCCTCTGAAATCTTAGGCTTACCCGATCACCGGTTCATGAGATTTTAAAATTTCAAATTTTTTACCTAGTGGCATTTCTTGACATGGAAACCATTAACAAAGAATGGAAATTGCATGTCTATTTTTCTTCTCTATTCACAAAAAAAATTATATTTTTGACATGGGTTGGTGTTTCTTGTTCCACCGGTGATTTTTCTCTTCAAACCGATTGTCGATTTGATGGGAAATCTGACTTTTGTCTTCGTTGGGCCAAGAGGGAGATTTCTTCACTACCAACACTCCTTTTCTAAAATAAGAGGTCTTTAAGTGAGGTTTTAATATTCTCTAAAAATTAAGAATAGAGAAAAAAATGGTTCTTTTTTTTCGCATTGGTTTGCAAGATATCACAATTTCTTCATTTCATGGCAAAGAGGTTTTTTGATGAATTCCTTCATTCTTCTTCTTCGTTCTTCATTTATTCAAGTCTTTCAATAAATCCTTCATTTGAAATTTGTGTATTTTCATGGAGTTTAGAGTTTTGTGTCAATGACAAAGCTGGTTTGGACAAGCAATGGTGGTTTGGATGCTTGGAGGAAAAGAAGTGTCGGCAGGTTACAAAGTTGTGAAGCAAAGATGAAATGGAGGAAAAAAACGGCTAAGTGTTCAGCTTTAAAGTGTTTAAAAAAATGTATATCAGGGGTGCGGTGCATTTTTATGTCCCTTATTTCCCTTAAGAATTAAGGTAATTTAAGGGACATCAAATTGCACATCATGCCTCTATGCGACACTTGGCAGAAATCCAACGATTGAGCATTAGGTTTAAAATCTTGAGAAAAGCATCTCGGGGCTAGAAGTTGGTCGTATGGAGATCGAGGAGGCATATCTAGGGATGGGAAAATTTTCATGTCCCTTATGTATTTTTTATCTAAGGGATGAAAGGGTCATCAATTTTCACATTGCGCCTAGAGCTGACACTTGGCAAACATCCAACAATTATGCATTTGGCTCCGACTAGCTCTTGGGGGCTTGAAATTTGCACTGAAGAGGGTCACATTGATGACCAGGGGGCCACAAAGTTCTAGGTGAATTTTCATGTCCCTTTGTTGAAAGGGATGAAAGGGTCATCAGTTTTCACATCGCGCCTGGTGCTGACACTTGACACGATCTAAGTGATTGAGGAGATGAGCTCAGGGAAGACTTAGGGGCTAAATTGGTGATCCAAAGGGTTCAATGTGTCACCAAAGGACAAAAAAGTGCTGGGAAAATTTTACTTTCCTTCATGTCACTCTGCTTAAGGGACGAAAGTGACATCAAAATGTGTCAGGATCCTAGAGTTGACACGTGTCCTCATCAAAATTTGACTAACTGCGGGAAGCTCACCCAAGGGAAACTTGAAATGACGATAACTTGAGATCCCAATGGAATGTTTTGGAAAATGTTTATATGAATTTGACTGAAAATGGCCTTGGAAATCCAATGGTGGGGGTATCAGATCTTTATAATTCCATTTAAGCCCTTAACAAGAATTTTTTTTTTCTAGCCTCTTTTCTGAGCATGGGAAAAATCAGATATAAACCTATTGCACCAAAGTGTTGTGAAAAATATGATTTAACCATCTTGTATAGATCTGAATTCCCTTTCTGATGATGTATTTTTTAGCTCCTAATTTTATCCAGGGCTCCTGGAATCACTTCCCGAAGTTTAGTAGCTCTTTTGGTCCTATGCACTGCCTAGGCCTGTGAACCCTATTTTTGATGAAACTGCCCCAGCTCCTCCAAATCTTTTCTGAATCTTCCAAAATCAATTCCATGATGTTATTATACCTTCTATTCATCTCCATGTTGGTTTTAGATCTTTTCTTCTGCTCCTGGGGGTTTTTCCTATCCTAGGAAGGCTAGTGGTTGTCATTCACGAAACTTCCCAAAAATAACATTCTTCAATAATTCCTAAAATCACCTAGGAGGGTTGACTTGAATTTCCTAATTCACCTTGGGGATTGATTTAACATCCACTGGGAGGTCATTAGACTAACTGGGTAGACCCAGGGTGCCTCAGAAGGGTAAAACATGAAAGTTTCGGAACAGGGGTATCGTTTTCATGCTCAAAATTTTTCAATTTTCGTGTTACACATTTTCATGAATACAAAGTCCAAGATTAAAAGGTAATTGCATACCTCATTTCTCTAAATCAGAAAAGGTGGGATATTCTTCTTCTAAGATACAAATGAAAACCAGTTCAACATATTTGATTGTGGTAGAATATATGAAGAAAAGTAATGTGAATATTCATTTATGGGATGCCCTATATATTCTTGATCAAAATGTTTTTTTGAAAGAATAATTGACCAAGTTGAAGATTTAAAGAATTATTGGAAATTATTATATTATATCTCTTGCGAGGAAACAATCATTAATATAGGTAGAACTACAAACCTCCTCCATGTCACCTTACACTTAGCATTAGGGATCACATGGTACATAATTCTATGGTGGATAACATAGATAGTACAAATTTTATGCCAAATTCCATAGCTGATAAGTTGGGATTGAATTATGAACCAAGTATAAAAGGAATAATGCAACTTGATGGGACAATCACAAATACAGTAGGTAAAATTAAATACTTATGAGTAACCTTGAATGTATTTACTAACCTTGTTGTTTTACAAGATGTAACAATTTTTAAATTGCCCCCATATTTTTCCCTATGCTTGTCAAGGAACTTTACTAAAAAAATTGGAGGCAATTGTTATCTCTCAGAAGTGCACCTTGTGATTGAGGCATACCAAGTGTTCTAAGCTTGTTTTTCCTTTACTTCTTTAGATACAATGAAAACAACTCAGGGTTGTGGTTATCCATATGTTGAGGTGAGTCTCAAGGATTACAAGGTCAGTTCCTTATTGATGTATAATAAATCTGATTAACTATGGGGTTTAATAGTGAAAGATGGTTAAAACTAAAATTTAAATGAGGTGATACACAAAAATAGACGAGGGCTTTCAATAAGAAACATACACAATATACTGAGAACAAATTAATGAAGCATGATCCAATGGGTTTTAGCTCAATCCTAAGGAAAAAAACTTTTGTGTTGAGGAACTAATCACAACAACAAAGTAGATAAATTGCACACTAAGCCTATGTAGAAAGCACAAAAATTGCAGCAAGGTAAACTAATTAATTCTAGGGAATACAATTCACAAGAGTTGATAAAATAATACACACCACTGTAAGTATTTGGAAAGGTAATATTTGGTTCTCATTCAATGGAAAGTCTGGCCAAAATGGCTTCAACACTCAGTCCAAATGTCCTCCTTTCATCAAACTATTGTGCTTTTCCTTTTCACACAATATATAACAAAAATAATTCACCCATGCTATTCAAAAATAGAATCACCTAATTCTAGCTAACTTGAAGATCACTCCAAAGATAATTTTTCATACACTCAGGCCACTTACATAATTCAATTACAATAAAAAGCTAAAAATAACTTTATGAGGTGGCAAATATTCTCAATCAACTTCGGTTGACTCCTTTAATCCTCCTTAGCATGTGCACACAGCTTTTGGAGATGTTAAGGTATTTTGATAAAAATAAGGTAATCATCCTTCTTGTCTTATCTACACGAGTCTAATTTTGTCTTCTTGTGATCACATGCAAACCAAAACTCTTTCTTTTCTGACTTGTGCATGTACAGAAGTAATATTCTCCCTTTATCAGCAAAAATAAAGGATAAGGGTCTGATCATGTGATTGTTTGATAAAGGCCCCTCCATATTTTGATTACCCATCTACTCATGGGCATATAACACTCTTACACTATGTGGTCCCCTTGAATATTATTGCATATGATATGGTTTTTGAACCTTAAAAAAACATGATGACCTAATTTGAAAATGGCCCCCTTGGATGATGGCTCAACCCATAATCATATTGTCAGTGAACTTAACCTGAGTTTAGTCAGATCTTGATGATTCATTGCCGTGTGCATGTTTTTTTAACGCTGGTTGGGTTTGTGAACTCGTTGGTTGAGTTCGGTAACAAAAATTTTAAACCCTAAATCATTTTACAACTTCGTTTTGGAGCTCCACCGAGCTGGGGAAACTCTGGTCAAATTTTACCGTGTCGTCATTGCTTGAACTTGGAAGTTCTGGTTACTTCTTGAGATGCTTTGTCTCCCCGCCGCTGTTTCCACTGTTTGAGATCTGGTTTCTTTGCTTGAGCTCATGATGAGTCTTGGTTGTTTCCTGTTAGGGTTTCTCTTTAATGGGTTTTGCATTATTTTCTCAGGTTCGCGATTTTCTTTTCAGCTTAGATATGTGTAATTGGGGCTTCAATGGTTGCCTCTTGGAGGAAAGGAACTCATCAAAAGGAGCATTTTTGGAGCCATTGTTATCCGTCATCTTCTGGGTGATTTTGTTTTGTACTTGGTTGTCATTGTCCTCATCCGTGAAGCTCTGGGTTTTAATACTCCTGCAATATTTCACGAAAACCTAGGGTTTTTACATTCATGCATTGTGTTATGTCCCATGATCTCCTGCCATGGCTGTTAAGGAAGAAATATTTAGAAGGTAAGTTATTATTCACCATTAGTTTGCTTCTTTCTGCGATTCAAATCTGTTCTGTAAGGTTTAATCTGGGTATTTCCTAGGTCGATTCTGGGTGTCTCTAAATGCTTGGCCGTTGCAAGATATGGTTTTCTTGTTTCTTCACTTTTAATCCAACAAATTTGGGTGAGTTCGATTCTGGGTGTTTGTCGTTTCCAACCCTCATGCCATTGTTGGGTTCCAATCTCTATTTTATCCTTGGAGCTCGATTTGGGGATTCCATTTTGAATACCTCGAGCTCTAGCAATTCTGAGTTACGCATTTCCCAAACTTGGGTCCATCATTTTAATGTAACACTATGGCTGTATGGTCTCACCTGTACGTTGGTAGCTTAGATGAATTGGAAGTTTTGAATCAACATCCATGGCATGGCGCGTCTGTACATTTACTTTACTGCTTCAACCGGGTCGCTGGATTTACTGAAACTGAGTCATCGTTGTTTGTAATATGACCGCCCCGTGTTCGTTTGGTATTTTAAATGGCAGAGTGTTCGATTTCTTACTGAAAACATTATCTACTTTTTCTTTACAGAAATTCTAGTTTGAGCCTTATGTATCGAATAATACTGCTATTTATGTTATCCTAGATCAAGAATATTTTTCTAGTGAAAATGAATTCGCTTCCTTGGACGGTGTTTCTAACCTATTTACGAATGAGTGGGCTTAGGAAAAATATGCCTATGATCCTCACAATAAAATAGAAGAGAAGTTACTTAGATTTTTTATTTTTTTTTGCATGAAGAAGGAATTCCATTGCCTTCTCTTTCCAAACCAACTATTTTTTATGAAGGAATGTGACAACGATATTTTGATTGAGGTAAAAACAAGAATGGAGACAAGTTAGCTTGATGTTGATCTACCCTTCTAAGCAAAGGTATTATTCTGATTTAGGTTTTTAATTTGGTTGCACTTGTAATGTGTAAACATATGAAGTGTTAATTCATGGCTTACAATGGGCTAGGAAGAGAGAAGTGAAATTTTTGCAAGTCTATGGAGATAGTGAACTATTGATTAATCAAGTAAGATGGTAGAATGTTTCAAAAAATACCTTGTTAAATCTTATAAACATAGGATATGAGATTTATTGGGAGATTTGCAAGCTGTTAACATACTTTCTATTTTACGAGGGGAAAGTAACCATCTAGATATACTAGTGTAGACATAAAATCGTGCACTTTCGGTGAATTTTTAGTTTCGATCGCATACTATTGTTCATATGATTGCTAAGTAAGAAAAGTAATAAACAACCCATGTCTTTGGAAACCATTCTTTACTTTATATTGCTAGTTTGGGTCTTGCACCCTTACTTTCCCAGTTTACCTTTTAAATCATCGGCATTTTTCATCTTGGACACTAGCACCCAGCCAGGTTGCTAGCATCAAGCTCCTTTGTCCCCTCTGGCCGCTCTTATCCCCTTTACACTTTACTCTCACTTTTTGGGTCATTTCTAGTTGTTTGAGCATATTATCCTTTTGGAACTTATCCTTTATGGGATTAATTATGAAATTCAGTTAAGGGAATCATATAAATATAAATTTATGCGATCATAATAAGGGACAGAGGCATTAAGCACTATCTTTCACCACCTAAGGTTGCATTTATCAAGGCATCTAAGAGCTCCATTGCATCCATCTAGCTCCATCACAAGGGACACAAGGGCTGGTTTTCTACATCACACTTCATAGGATGGAATGTTATTCTATTCAATGCACACATTTACTACATTCTACATATAGCTAATTGTTTGTTATTCCAAGTGTAACATGCACAAGAGAAACCTAGGGAAAAATTTCGCACACACACACAGAATTACATTGCATTTGAGATGTAGTGCAATGCTCATTTGTAAGTTTGTCATTATGGTAGTTGAGGAAAATCCAACCCCTCATTTTGCATCTTTCTTTTTAGGATTTGATGTCTATTTGAGGGGTTTGGAGGTTCATTCTTTATTGCATGTTTACAACGACCTCAATGATCATTGTGTGAATTTGTAGCGATAATAGGTAAGTATCAACAAACATCTTATGAAGCTAAGAATTTAGGTTCCTGAGCATTTACGCAGACTCAGGTGCTCGGAAACATGCCTAGGGCACCAACAGATGCCCTTGTCCCTCTAAAGGCACCCCCGTCTAGTCCAATTCTATAGATATGCAATTGTACGATCTCCTATATGATGGTCAATTCTTCACGTTTCTCTATTTTTCAGCTCTATGCACTCTCCAGAACTTGATGAATCATCTAAGGCTCTATACCCTCTCCTTGCACATTAGGGTTTTGCTTTATTTCTTAGTTTACTTGAGTATTTATTATTGTTCTTAGTCTATCATTTATTTACTGTAAATATTACATTTAGATTAGGCATATATATTTCCATATTTAGCTTAATAATTTTGGTGAACCTACTTGATCAAACCCTCCCTTCTGAGTATGTCTTCACCTTATAAATTCATGAATCAATCGTCATATCCATATTTCACACCCACTAAGGTTTCAGCAATAGTTACTACCATTGCTAATTTCATGCAAGTTCGCACTCAACATCCTCCTCACTTTATTACACCTTGGGTTGATCCCTCCGTCAATGTGGTAACTACTCACCGCACTCATTCTCCTATGGCTCCACCCATTTCTATCCCACCCCCTATAACTTCTTCGAATCCTCCTACTAGTTCTAAGGGATATGATATCATTGAAAAACTTAAGAATACTCCAACCAAAACAATTCTCTATGAATTATTGTACAATGTGCTAGATTGTCATCAAACATTAGAGGATTCCCTTCATTCTATTAATATAGAAATTGATAATTTTGTGGTAGCCTTCACACACCTCATCTAGTCTCTCAAAACTTTACCACATGCTATATCATTCACCAATGGGGGCATATATCCATTTACTAAAGATAATCCATGTGTGGCATTGCTTATCATGACTGTTATCATCACCACTTGCATTAAACATGTGCTTATTGATAATGGATCGACCGTCAACGTATGTGTTTATTCCATTCTAAAACATATGGGAATTAACGACAATCTACTTTCTAAGAATTCTACTCTTATTCAGAGGTATGATTCAACTACTTGCACATGACTAGGAACTATTTCATTACATATTAGATTTGGGTTTAAGACTGTCCTCACTAATTTCTACATTATAGATGCTTCATTGTAATTAAAATTATTTCTCGGTAGACCTTAGATTTAGGTAAAAAAAAATAGTCCCATATACTGTATACCAGTGTGTCAAATTCAACATGATGGATATAAACATATTGTTTTTGTAGATCCTGAACCCTTCAAATTTTACCGCATAGACTCTGTTATTTCTATGCCTACCCCTCTTACAAAAATTATTCCATATAGTAGTATTGATACATATGACGTTGGTCTCTCTAGTGCTTCAACATATTCTTCTACCACTCCAAACACTCGAGTTATTTCTACTGATACTACTAAAATCATTTCACCCATAGTGTCGGTTCCTACACAAGCTAATAATTAGCCCGTTGATGCACCTGTTACATCTAGTGAACCTCCTACTAACATACTTTCTACTATAGTATAACATGATAATGAAAACACAGAAGATTATGACGATGATGTCGATCATGTTGAACTTACTTAGGAAGTATTAAAAAAAATCAACTTCACTTCTATTGATGTAGATTAGTTTTATTTCAATGAAACTTTCATGGCCAATGGCCCTGGTGAATAAAAATTCAAGATCCCTCCCTCTACTAATGTTATGGTACTCTACCATGGGTATGATATCACCCTCTTCTTAGTAGTCGATATATACACCACCTCCTTTCACATGCACTCTCTTAATCAATAACTCTTATTGGCATCATATTCCAGTGGATCGTACTTGCGCTGATACTATTTGCACATATGATGGCTTATCTAGGATTGGATTGACGCTTAATGATATTTTACCACCTCCTCACTCACCCCATCTTTATCATGGGTATTTTCACATTACAGCCGCCTATGGTATTCATGTCTTTCATTTATTAGTCTTCATTACACGTAGTTCCCATTCTTCTCCATTGACACTTGGCCAATCTTGGATTGACTATATTAGAGGCACTATAGACTCCAGTCAAACTTCTCTCACATTTCCCATGTAATTTTGAAATATTTCTATTAGCAGTGATTCATCTCTTAGACATTCCCAAAATCTTACATGTTGGTATGCATATGGGTGTCCATTGGCATCGTCCACTGATGAGGAGTATGCAATGACCATATACACTTTGTGTCACAATGGCCCTCTATACAATCCTCCTCATACTATTTCCTATCAAGTCTACAATGTTTCTCCAGTTGGCTTCAATCAGCACAATGGTGATCTTATAGACAATGACAATTGATCTTCTTTATCATTAAATGCTTAGAAGTCATTGCACTTATTTATCCACCCCTTAACATCGACATGTGTCCTATATTCACATAATTCCACGAATATGCTTTAGCATATACATCTTGATCTACAAGTTAGCATCATCATTACCCTACGATGCAATCTTGTGCTATGGCTCACACTTGACCATTGAGGGCATCCTATACAAATGAGCCTCACACAATGCTAATTAGACACTACATGTTACATTTTTTCACACATCATAAAATTTTCTATAGATAAAATCTTCCACCTATTATGTACCTAATAGTGCAAAATTATAACAGCCCCCCTGAATGGCCTGATTTTTAATGGGGCATTTGGTTTAATCTGCATAACATTGGACCATATCTCAAGCTATGGGACTTACGAACTTGAGATGGTCCTCCGGAGAAGGCCAACTTCCTCTTCCTAATCCTAATGTTAAACTACTTCTAAGGAAGGAAATGCGACTATGTTTTCCTACTCTAATAAATCCAAGGGACCAGAGAGAGAGAGAGAGAGAGAGAGAGAGAGAGAGAGAGAGAGAGAGAGAGAGAGCATGAAAATGGAGAAATCCTACACTATAGAGGTGATAGCACCAAGAAAAGGGGGTTGTTGATCACAATCTCAACTGCCTGAATTGGAGAGAGGTGAGCAATGGAGAGGGTGGACAAGATGCACCATGGATAAGAGATAAAGTTCACACAGAACACAACTTCAAACCCATTAAACATAGCTCCCAGAACCTACAATAGACATAAAATGAAATGAAAAGTATACCCTGCAATGGTGAGAGGTGAGAAGAGACAGTAAAATGAGCCAAGGATGGAAAAAATGTATCACGAAATAGATTTTTATTGCTCCGTAAGTTCACATAGTACATCATTTTCAGGAAAGGGGAAAAAAATACCATTACAAGGAAAAGAGAGGAGGCTTAAGCTCTACATTCAACTCAAGGGAAGAAAGAGAGAGGGGGTGGAAGAGAAAATGACTAACCCTTTACAACGAGTCGAACTCTTACATTTATAGATCAAGTGAAGAGAAGAGAAGAAGAGAAGGAAGGAAATATGATTTAAAAACTCAACTACCCACCATCAATGCCTTCAAATCCACCTGTAATATGTCAAATCTGGTTATCCATGTCTGTTTGGCACATTGGAGAAGTAAAAATGGTAGATCGTATCAAATCTAAGTGGTTGAAGCAATCAGATCACATATTAATGGCGTGAATAACATTTTCAAGATTCTCACCCACTAGATCCTATTAAAAATAATATTTTATGCTTTCATGGCGTAGAGGAGGTCGAGATCTTTCAAACAGAATAAAGTTTGTTGAATTTTGAGCAATGGTTCAAAATTTATGGCCATTTGTAATTTTTTACATCGAATCCATACAAAAATGGTGAAAATGCAATTTTTGTAAAAGGGATCTGCAGGCCCAAAATTACAACTTACGCTTTTTGGAAAAAAACACAAACTACCAGAAACCTCCCTCAGCACCGCAGGCCCGAAATTCACTTTTTCCCAAAAGCTCTATAGGCCCAAAATTGAAATTGTGCCTTTTGCACAAAAATCGTAAAAGTG
The DNA here is from genome assembly GCA_019776745.2 of Taxus chinensis. Taxonomy (NCBI): domain Eukaryota; kingdom Viridiplantae; phylum Streptophyta; class Pinopsida; order Cupressales; family Taxaceae; genus Taxus; species Taxus chinensis. Next base: position 627,550,979 of record CM034152.1, read on the forward strand.
AAAAAGTCTCCCTCAAGCATGTAGCTCCGCAACTTTGTATTTGAAAAGGTCTTCACCAGGCCCGCGGGCTAGAAAATGTAAACTGTACACTTTGCGCAAAAATGGCAAAATTGTAAAAATCCTCTGCATGCCCACACTCTTGAAGATTCACTCTTGGTGAAAAGACCCTGCAGGCTCGAAAATTTATTTTGGCAATAAAAACCTCTGCGGCCCCGCAACTTCGCAACTTTGCACTTGGAGAAAAAACCTCCGCAGGCTCACGGGCCCGCACTTGAAAATTGTGCCATTTGCACAAAATGCCAAAGTCCCAAAATATCTCTGGCCACCCCACTGGTCCGAATTATATCTTGGCAAAAATTCTACCCTAGGTTAGTAGGCCTGCATTTGGCAAAACATCCTTCCCAGTCCCGCCTTCCCGTAACTTGCAAAATATGAGGAGTTAGAAGGACTTATTTATGTTTTTGGAAAAGGGAAGAAATTTCCTATCTGATGAAGATGCTTTTAGGAATCCTTAAGTACTTAAAACATATGAAAATTCAGATTGAAGCACTGAAGGAGGAAAAATGGTGTTAGTTAACCACAAATAAGCATGAGCTTATTTTTCATAACAATTTGGTGACTCACGGGGATCACCTGCTTGTTAGGTGAAATGATCAATTTCCTTGAAGCATCCATTGGGCATGGATTCATCCTAATAATCACAACTCTAATCTACAACTCTGAAATCTTATCCCCAAGCCACTTGGAACACCACTGAAACTGAAGTTTATCTCACCAAATGCCAATTCCAGTGCACTATGCATGAGCAAAAAAATACCACAACACACACTATGTACAAAATTGGAAATCATACACACCCCAAGTGGGATATGCATAGTGTGCACAAGCACTTCTTATGTTAAAAGAAAACCTACCTACTCTATGCTAACTAGAAGCAAAAGGAAACTCAAACAAATCCTACAACTGGCATGGAGAAGTAGCTTCCCTTTCTTATAATTGACAGCCATGTAAATTATTTGAAACTTAATATGGCTGCTTGTATGAGTGAAAAATTGACAAGAGGCTGAGCCTCCACCCAAATCATTAAGGTATCAACTAGAAACAAGCTAAATACCTCTTTTAGTTGCTTTTTATTTGGATTGAAGAAGCATTGTAGCTGATCCTTGGTACTTTGAAACTCATCCTCATGCTTAGGAGTAAGCATGACTAGTTTTGGCTTCTCTGTTGGCTCCAATGAAGCCAAGTACCTAATAGGGCAAGGTCTAATCCGATGGATGTGCCCTTTTCTCTGAAATTCAACTCCAAGAATGGAGTCTTCCTGAAGACCTTCCTAGGTGGATGATGTGGAAGAGATGGTTTCTTTGTGCTATTTTCCTTCTTTTGTGGAAGTATGGAACTCCTCTACAATCTGCAACTCATTTTTATTAATTACAACATCCAATGAAGTTACTTTTGCAACATTACAGTTTGTTGCAACACATTATTGGCTCTGGAGTTTCTTTGTTGATTCTTGAAGACCAACTTGCTCTTGGATAGCCTCTTCCTCTAGCATGAAGTTAGTAAAATCAAAATCTTCAATTAGCTTCTCTAGAGGACTATTTGGGGCAGCAAGGTCTTCTTGATAGGTTTCCTCCATCATGGATTCATCAATCAAATCAGGTCCTTTAAATGAAAGAAAAAAATCTTTAGTAATGCTTTATTCATTAAGTGGCTTCAACTCTGATTTGATCTCTCCCAGTTTCTCCTCTTCAATAGGACTTGGAGCTGATTGTTCCTCCTCACTCATGACTGATTGTGTAACTTGGATTATATCAGCATCCTCTTCAGACAAAGTTCCATTATGGACACTACATTCAGAGCAAACGGATTGCTGATCTTCTTCTTCTTGTTCTCCTTCTGCTGCAAACTCAGCTTTAGCCACCACTGGCTCTTCAACTTTGACCTCCTCCATAGGCTTAACAATCAAGGGAATCTTTGTTATCCCGAATTTGAGAGCCCATTTTACCAAGATTTTTGTCATTTCTTCCATGTTTGGCTCTTCTTCATGTTTCTCTCCTTGACTAGTTTTTGGGATTTCTTCCCCACATGGAATTGGGAAGGCACGAGGAGGAGTGGATGGGGTTTCAACTGGTTTTGAAATTTTTTGTGGTGGTGGAGGAGATATAACTTCTTTTTTCTTTGGTGGGGATGACTTCTTGGAAGGGATAAGGGAAGAGTAATTAAGGTGAGATGGAAGATTAGGAGATGGATAAAAGGATTCCAAAATGGGGACAGAAGACAATGGCCTTGACTCTTGACCCTACTGAACGGATATTGACTGAGAAGGAGGAAAATAAAAACTATGAGGTGGTGCACTTACTGATTGACAAGATTGTATTGCACTCTTCTCATAAGCCACAATCTTCTTGATCCATTGTGCAAGTTGAGGCAGCATTTCAACCATGAAGTTAAGCTTCTTCTGAGGGCTGTAGTGTCTTGGAAAAGAGACTTCCCATGGACAAGGTGCCCTGCAAAAAATTTTGAATGCCTTCATTTGTGTTGTAACCCTTGACTGAACCATGTCAGCCTCCATTCACTGAATCTTCTCCTACAGATCAACATTCTCTCTTTGACTGTTGTCATTGTATGCATACCCTTGCTCCTGATAAACTCCATACCCAAACTGGTTTTGACACTGCTCATATGGGTAAGCATAATGGTTATGAATGTGATCATAATGTTGATCTAAATGATCTTTGAAATACATTGGAGGTGGACTGCACTGCTACAAGTGTGAATTCCAAGATGGGAATGAAGCCATGATTTCACAACCTCATAGAATGGGAGAAAATGGAAGATGTGGAAAGAAAAATGGGTGGAAATGGATGGAAGGAAAGTATGAAACTCAAATAATGGGTTGTTTACTAGATGGATTCACCAAATATGCTTTGCATGTGCCTCCAAAGGCTTAAATTTTAACAGGAACACACAAACCTGATAAAAATGAAGTGGTAAGGTGCTTGAAACCTATCCCACCAGGCATGCCGAAACTATTAGTGGGAAATTACAACACCCCACTGAATGACCTGATTTTTAATGGGGCATTCAGTGTAATATGCATAACATTGGAACATCTCTCAAATTGTGGGACTTGCGAAATTGAGATGGTCCTTCGGAGAAGGCTAGATTCCTCTTCATAATCCTAATACTAAATTACTTCTAAGGAAGTAAATGTGACTATCTACTCCTACTCTAACAATTACAAGGGACCAAAGAGAAAGAGAGAGAGAACATGAAAATGGAGAAATCCTACACTACATAGGTTATAACACCAAGAAAAGGGGGTTGTTGATCACAATTTCAGCTCCCTGAAGTGGAGAGACGTGAGTAATGGAGAGGGTGGACAAGATGCACCATGGACCAGAGATGAAGTTCACACAGAACACCACTTCAAACCAATTAAACATAGCTCCCAGAACCTGCTATAGAAATGAAAGGATATGCATAGTATACCCTGTAATGGTGAGAGGCGAGAAGAGATAATAAAACAAGCCAAGGATGGACAAAATGCATCACGAAACAAATTTTATTGCTCCAGAAGTTCACACAGTACATAATTATGAGGAAAGGGGCGAGAAAATTCCAGTACAGAGCAAAGAGAGGAGGCTTAAGCTTTGCATTCAACCTGAGGGAAGAAAGAGAGAGGGGGTGGAAGATAAAATGACCAACCCTTTACAATGAGCCGAGATCTTACATTTATAGATCAAGTGAACAGAAAGAGGAAGAAGAGAAGGAGGGAGATCCAATTTGAAAACTCGACCACCCCACCATCAATGCCTTCAAAATACTCTTGCAATCTATCAAATCTAGTTCTCCATGTCTATTTGGCATGTTAGAGAAGGAAAAAAATGGCGGATCGAATCAAATCTGAGTGGTTGAAGCAATCAGATCGCATATTAATGGTGTGAAAGATGTTATCCATATTATCACCCACTAGATCCTATTGAATATAATATTTTTATGCTTTCTATGGCATAGAGGAGGTCGAGATCTTTCCAACGGCATAAAAATTTGTTGAATTTTTGAGCAATGGTTTGAAAGTTATGGGCCGTTTGAAATTTTTTTACATTGAATTCATACAAAAAAGGTGAAAAATGCAATCTTTGTAAAACGGATCCGCGGGGCCCAAAATTACAACTCACACTCTTTGGGAAAAAATTGAAAAAATTCCAAAAAAATTCCCCTAAAACCCCATAGTCCTAAAATTCACTTTTTTCCTAAAAAGCTCTGCAGACCCAAAATTGAAATTACATGTTTTGCGCAAAAATCAAAAAAGTGTAAAAAGTATCCATCAAGCACACACCTCCACAACTTTGCATTTTGAAAGGTCTTCGCCGAACCCGCAGGCTGGAAAATGTAAACTTTACCCTTTGCGCAAAAAATGGAAAAAAGTGTAAAAAATCCTCAGCATGCCCCGCGCTCTCGAAACTTCACTTTTGGTGAAAAAAGACCCCCGCAGGCTCAAAAATTTACTTTGGAAAAAAAAAAAACCTCTGCGGGCCCCAGCAACTTCGCAACTTTTGCACTTGGCCAAAAATCTTTCGTGGCCTTGCGGTCCCCATACTTGAAAACTGCGCCATTTTCGTAAAATGCCAAAGTGCAAAAATATCTCTTACCGCCCCACCGGCCTGACTTATAAACTTGGTAAAAAATTCTTCCCCGGGCTCGTAGGCCTACATTTGGCAAAAAATCCTTCCCCAGGCCCGTTGGCCAATAACTTACAAAATATGAGTTAGAAGGACTTATTTTATATTTTTGGAAAGGGAAAAGAAATTTCATATCTGATGAAGATGCTTTTAGGAATCCTTAAGTACTTAAAAAGATATAAAAAATTCATATTGAAGCACTGAAGGAGGAGAAAAAATGGTGTTAGTTAACCAAAAAAATAAGCATGAGCTTATTTTGGATAATAGCACCATCTGCACTTTCTAAATTATACACTGATAAATAATATAAGTTCTCCACACTACATTCATATACATTATACACCCTCATCATATTCCATCTACTATGCATCATACTCACTTTGTGATTTCTACACACATGAATTTTCACATATTCTACACATCAAAATCTTCAATATACTATGCATTGATGAGTCATTTTATTTCCTTTTTAAACACCTCATCTACTATATTTTGTTTAGCCAATTATGCCCCTGAATTTTTATTTCCTGGTGATATTGCTAAACATTTCCATTATAACTTGAACTCATGGCATATATATTAGTTAATATAATTATTACTAAGGTTTACTTTATTTTGAGGATTATTAGTATGCATTTATTCATTTGATTGTAATATGATGTTAAATGATGCTTCTTATAAATGTCAGCAATTGTTGCAAAGAATTTTTTATATGCAGTAACTAACTTGTAGAAAAGAATCCATATAGAACAACCGACATGCAAGTAAAGGAACTCATTCACAGCTAAGAGGTCATCTGCAACAAACTTACATGCAGCCAAAGGGACCCGTCTATAGAAAATTTTCTGCTGCTAAAGTAGGTCACACACATACATAAAGTTGTGATTCTGAGGAGCTTGCACAACGTGGACACTAACCTAATATTGCACGTGTTGATATAAGAAGCAGTTATGTGAACAACAAGAATAATCAACGTCGTCACCTTATTATGCATCTCAACTCAAGCAAGGAACTAATTGATTTAACTCATAACTTAATAACTAGTTGATTGACCGATCAATTAGTTAAGTTATGTGATTATGTGAGAACATCAATTGAACAGTTTTGTTGCATGCATATAAGTTTATAGGTTGTTTGGTTAGGATTTTTCACTTAATCCAACTGGAACTACTAGTAGGAATTTATCTCTTCACGCCTCTACTGTAATGAAAAGATATAAAAAAGGATACATTAATGTTGTAAAAGAAGAAGTAATATAGGAAGACAGAGATAAATCCATAGATTGTTATATTTTCCACTTGTAATATTCATGCTGATGAAATAAGAATTTTAGTTCTGTTAAATTGTTGTAGACACGGGCCTTAGGAGGGATTTCCACCCAACACAGGGCCCACTTACGATTTTCTAACCCTCTCATTTTTTTAAAAAATTCATTGCATGCTTAAAATTGTAACAGTTTATTCCTTTATCTGTATTCTATTTTAAGATGGTGTTCCATAGCCCTACTATTCATTTTAGTAATAATCTAGTTCATTTACAATATTAGTATTTCTCAATTGTAGTGACAATAATTTACCTTTATACCTCTGAAACATCTGTAACAGTGCATACGTCACTGGTAGTACTAAAAGTTTACATCCATAGATATGATAATTAAATGACTGTAGATAAATTAAAAACATATTTGTTGTTGCAAGTTAATTTGCACCACCATTTGTTCCACTATTTCCAGGGATACTGCCAAGTTATATGGTTCTTAAAGAGGTTTTTCATTTCTTAAAGCATTTTAGGTTTGAGGAATTCAATTCCAACTAACCCCTAACTAATTTTCCATTTACAGAGTTGAGTAGTGGATGTGTACACCACCCAAGGGATTCCCATGGTATATTTTTGTATAATCCACATGTAGATCAAATCTCTTCATATACATCTGAGGATTCTGAAGAAGACGTCCTTTCATCTCCAGAAGTTATACTGTTTGAAGATAATCCTCCAAGTGAAATATCTGAGGCTACTGTAGCCATTTTCACACTCATGAAAAATGGAAACTTGAAACTTTGTTTTCAATGGAAGGGATTGATGAATTAGACCTAACAAAGGGGAATTCATATAGTTTTCAGTGTGTTTTAAAGTTTCAGCAATTGATTAATAACATGCAATCTCCAGCTATGTGTGTTGCTACAGAATGTTACACCTCATATAGGTTTCCATTCCATGTTCTTCTTCAACAAGGAATCACAAAATCAATGAAGGACCATGCATTACCTTGATGAAAGAAGGAATCATAGTTTAGGTGGGATGTTAAACTCAAATGCAACAAGCAAGGTTGTAGTTTACATGCAGAGGAGTCCATTATTAAGTTACAAGTACATCAAATCTCATTATTTCTTTATGTTTAAATACGATTAATCATGTGATTGAGTAGTTTATTTAGTTATATAATAAATAAATATCATAAAAGTTGAATGCAGAAATAAGTATACAAATAAGTTACATAAATTAATGTCATTTATTCATGAAGAAATTTAATGTTTCCCACACAAGCCGTGGGATGTAACTATGACTATCTAAAAAGATACATGTACACAAAGTTAAAAGAAAAAGAGTGTAGAAGAACCCATCATTGTCATGGGTTTTCTCCTAGATTTCATTGCTTTAGGTCCAACTCCATCTTTATCTTCCACATCATCTAACACATCAATGTACTTGAAAGGACAAAATAAAAAACATCAGTCAAAGACCTCAGGGTTTAATATGTATTATGGTGCTATCAGTTTCATGCAAATGAATCATTTGAAGTTAACATGCATAAGATACATCAAATATGATACAAAATTAAGAAATCAGTATCTTGCAGAAGCACATATGATTTCTAGAATCATGAAAAATGGAAAATAAAGAAAATAAATAATACCATGGAACTCAAAGAGATGCCAAAAATCCTATTGTTTTCTAACTATTTTATCTAAATGTTAAGGTACAGGTGAGTAGAAGGAACGAAATACCAACTGTTGTATTTTAAGAACAAAAATTATTTCCAAGAAGTTAAAGATTGATGAATACAAAAGGAACTCATTGCATACTTTGAAATACTCAAATTAGAAAGTAAAACATTCTACAAGTTAAATCAAATAAATTGCATTCATCTCATATATGATCATATTTCAGTAAATTTAATTGTTTGTTTCTAGCTAAAAGGGATTTACACTGCCCTAAGATGATATAAAAGGAATCCATCAACCCTCATAGCAAAGTTGCATTGAAAACAAGATACTTCAAGGTCTTTAAGTAAGGAATCATAACCTAGGAGAATACATATGATAAAGTACAAATTGATTCAAAATCTACAGATATTCAAGAAAACATAAGAGAATCCTTTCATACATTTTACAATTATCATGATACAATGCACAATATATTATCAAAAAAATGTACTATCAAGAAAGTATGCTACATAATGAAGAACATTATAATCTTCATCTTACTATTGCAAGAAAATAAATGACTTCGGTTGAGATAAATTCATAGAGTGCAAGTGTATGAAACTCATCTTGAGACTTAGAAATAGTTTCCAAAACACACATAAGAGAAGAATGTCATCATGATAAAGGGAGCTTTAAGAAAGAAATTTCAAAGTCCATACTAAAATAACTAGCTTTATAACTTACAAATGTCAAAGTATATATTCATCTTTTCAAAGGATTAAGAAATAACACAAAAATAATAAATTTTAGAGTAAATTGATTCTCAAGATACAAGTACAGTTTATCAAAATACTTTAACTTCAATAAGTTTCAACTCTTCAGATTGGAAAAGAGAAAACAAATCTACACAAACATCAAGCTCATTTTCAATCAAAAGAAGATAACAATGCAAAGGAAAAAGAAAGGAAATGATTGTAACTTTGAAGATTAATCAGTTCACAAATTTAGAAGATTTGGTGGAAGGTCTAGGAGTTAATCATTTGAATGAAGGAGAACATGTTTTGTAAAGATTATCAAATCCTCATATTTTAAGTGTCAAACTGAAATAAAGAAATAAAGAGTCAATTGAAGCTAAAACAAGAGGCATACTTTCATGTCCATATGTTACAGTTCTCAAGTAGGAATGCTACAAAACCTCTAAGTGTTCTATATTTCTCATGGAGTCATAACTTATTTCACAAGAAGTAATCATTTTCATATAACTTATACTTCCCAATTACAATGAAGGGAGGTATTGTATTTTTAGAAGAAACAAAAGCCACAAAAATTCATGATGATTTGCATTATATTTAAAATAAAATTTGAGCTCATGATAATCTGTCAAAGATTAAGATTAAGTTACCAACCAAATAAATATTCAGGTCAACTTGTAGTTTGGAAAAAGTGGGCATAGTTTTAGATGTTCTTCAGTTATACCATGAAATGTGCCTCCAACAAACAAATTACAGGAGTAGAAAATAAATCTTTCACTTTTCAAAGTTGTATCAAAATAAAGGATGAGTTACAATTTATCAAATACAAAGTCACCACCAAACTTTCAACCAATTTCAAGTGTAGAGTTCATTTGAGATACAGTGACCTAAGCTTAATAACTTTTCTTTCGAACATAAAAGAACAAATTTACAACAAAGCAGAAAGGACAAGATACACTAATCAGAAGCTCATTCAGTTATGAAGAAGAACGTAAATAGAACTCACATTTCTAAATCATTGATGCACATAATAACAAGGTTAAAAAATAGAAAAGAACATTTTTCGGTCAAATATGAGGCATTATAAATGGTTCATCATAAGTCAAACGTAAGCATTTGAAAAAATACTGCAATGTAGATTCTATTATCATGAGATACAGGAAGACAAATACAAGAAATAGTTGGGTATATAATGTTTGAAATCAGGTCATATGTATATCTTTCAAAGAGATTCAAACTTTAGGACAACTCATGTCTAAAAATAAGAGTCACCCATACTCATATCCATGATACATCAAACTGCACTTACTAGAAATTAAAAATCTCCAATAGCAAAGGCCTCAAAGGTAGACAACAATGAAACCCCAACTCAGATATTTTACAGTGACAACGAAACAGAGCCCTTAAAGGTAAAACCGACCAACTTACTAGATCAAACATCATGAAAATACCCAGGATAGGCAATATAATATTGACCCACAAAGGAGATGCCATAGAAAATTCAGGAAATATGAAATAACACAACCATCTAGTTAAAATACGAGTTACACATCACTAAAACAAAGTACTTCCATGGAAAAATGCAAAGAAGGGTTATAAATAAAATATTTTCCAAACTATCGACGTGCTTGTCAATATGAGGCTAACACATATATCAGTAGAAATATAGAACTTCAAATCTCAAACAATAAATACCCATCAAGCAATAATGGAAAACCCTTTCAAATTTGAGAAAATAATGAACTCCAAGTTTTCATATCGATGGTTGTTCACTACTAGAATCTCAAAAATCTCAGAAAGGTTAAAAATGGAAGAAAAATCAGATAAACGCTCACAAGGATCACCAAAATGAGCATAAAAATACATAGAATCTATCTTAAGGATAAAAAATGATGGCAACCACAAACTTTGTTTAGATTTTTCTTCTCCAATATTGTAACCAAGTGAATAAAATCAAAACCCACATGAGTTCATGGTTTCAACAATAAAACCCATATCTTAATGTAAGAAAAGAATTAGAATGAACCTTGGAAAAATGCTAGAAATGAATCTATTAAACTCATATTAGTGCGATACAAGAAAAGCACACCCTGAAAACATTGGTAATGGTGACTAGGGTTTTGAAGCTAAAAATGCAAAACATATAGATATTATAGAATATTACACATCTTGTCAATGATTCAAACCCATGCGCTATTTGAAAAGGGAAAAATAGAATGCAAATTTCCAAGTTTTAGAGAGAAGAAAACTCTATTTTTCTTCAACGATTGTTTCAAGTTCCACAAGTTTTGAAAAATATTTCGAAGGAGGCAAAAGAACTTACCATTTCAAGAAAACTTTTATAAACCCTCAAAATATCTTTGAATGCAGAAAGATTTGTGAATACCCAGAACAGGTTTTGAACTTGAAAATTCTAGAGAACACATATTTCGAAGTATCATTTCCATTTAAATCAAAGAATGACAAAAAAGAAACAATCACAGTGTTCAATGAACAAATCCTTCCCATTTTATCAAACAACAACCAAATCAAAATGAATTTCTAGTCTAACCTCAATTTAGAGCTCCAAATGATAAAAAATGGTGGTCGTGATAGTTCACAGAATCCCCAAAACTTCAAGAAGATCTTTTGAAAACATAGGAAATGATAGATTATGCATGCATAATGCCTCAAAATAAAAAGGAAGAAGCTTGAAATACTAAAATCAATGGCAGCCAAACATAATTTTTAAAGGGCTTCACCCATTCCTGAAGGAGTTAAATCAAACGACCAAGTCTAGGGTTGAAAATAACCTTTCTCGCCAACTAAACAACTCAAGTACCTTACTCACCATAGAGTTAGTGATCAATGGATAATATTTAAAAGTACCAAGATCAAATGGTTTAGATGTAAACTTCAGGGTTTTCAGAACTCAACCATAATCAGATAGCTACTTATGTGGAACACAAAGATCAAAACCCTAATGTTACCATGGTCAGTGTCACTGAAAAATCAAATAATGGGGTAAGTCATCATCACAAAGGGGACTAACCCTAGTTCTATATTATCATTGCATTGAACTTAGATAAGGTCTAATATTAACGTATGCACCATCAACTATCCAAAATATCCTGAAGAATATTGTATATGCAATTATCAAATCAAAGGGGTTTAAACAACTTTTAAACAAATTATTTCTTGGACATTAGACTTAGGTATTTCAAATAATGTGCCATAAGCGACAAAAAAGATCATAGTATATTCCATGTATTCAAAAGGATCATTCTTCAAACAAGTATTACACACTATGAACAAATCAAGAGAGAGGGTCCCATTATAGATGAGTGAAGTGGTCCCCATAAGAAGGATAATGGATACAAAGGTAAACATCAAAGCACATGGAGATTAGTTTGAAGTCCAAATTACCTTATTTTTCACAAAATAAAGGCATTATTTTCTTGCACATGGACAGGTGGTCCCCATAGTGAAGATAAATTATTTTTGCTAAGTAAAAAAGAAAATCGAAGCATTATTCTTACATAGGAATATTTTTATATGCCTTCACAAAAGGACAAAACTTAGAAGAAGACAAAAATACCCTTGCAAGTGGATGAATATGCAAGTGCCACATTAGTGATTAAGTATGATTATTTAATCAACAACAAGGAATAAGTTACATAAACATTGGAGGAGACTTGCACACCAAACAAGTGGTTAATATTATCCAAAAGTATTCATCCAAGCTTATTAATTGTATTTAAAATAGACTAGTCAACTACACTTTGAGTAAGTGATTTTTGTAACTAAGGATATTAATGACTCATTCTAATCAACATGTCTAGTTTTATTCCTTTATTTATTCATGATAAATGGGTAAAATTAACATGCATGGGTGAGTACAGATTGTAGTTTATTTTTAACAGGCATTGGGTGAAGTATTTTTACTATATATTGTGTGCAATTATAAGGTGCGAAGGGGGACTTTTTTGACACATGAGTGTTGAATCATACTTTTTGCTAGTTTTTCCCTCAATAAGAACCAATTATTTCCTTTCAAATTATTTGCAGTGGTGTGTATCTTCCCATTAATTCTTGTGAATGTTAATTCCCTGATTAATCATCTTACCTTGTTGTAAATCTGGTCTTTTCTACGTAGTCTTAGTGTGTATATTTAGCTTGTTGTATTGTTTTGATTTATCCCTCAATACATAAGTCATTTGCCTTAATATTTTGTTAAAAACCATTGGTTCGTGCATCTATAATTTATTTTCAATTTTATTGTGCATATACTCAGTCAAATCCCTCAATAAATTTAGTGTATCACACATTTCAATTTAATTTACAGTCATCGTTTTACCCTCAAAATCCCAAAAAAATTGTTTAGGATACATAAAAAAGGAACCTTCCTTGATACAAGAGACTCATCTCAATAATAGGTATACCCACAGACTTGAGGTGTTTCAATTTTATCTATGGAAGTCAGAGATAGAACAATCTTAGAACCCATGTTCCCATCTCTCAAAAAGGGTGCACTTTCGAGAGATAACAGTTTTTGGCACGCCTGGTGGGACACAGATCATATATGTAGCAAATTAAAATAATTTAAAATAGATTTACAGTGAAATAAAATATTTTTGGATGAGAAAATCTGTAGTAATCCATTGAAAATCAAAATAAATTATTTGGTGACTCCGTAAGGCTATTTTTAGACTAGCTATTTAGCATGTTGAATGCCTAAGTTAACTACAAGATCATCAGTAAGAGGACTTCCTTCTAATTTTATTTCCTTACCTTTGAATTCTATAAGAAGAAGAAGAGTTGGCAATACCCTATCTTATAATAGGCCTGGTTTTGGTAACCCTCCTCCCCTTGCTTCACCACGTCTTAATATTGTTCAAATCCTCGTAATCATGCATCAATCACCACCACCACCTAGAAATTTTGTGACCTTTACTAATGACAACCCTTTAGTAATTCAAATCTATCATGATATACCTACTTCTTCCCTGAAAGGTTTACCTTCATTTATTGGTGAAAATCAGATTACCCCTACAGAGAATATTAAATATATTTCATCTCTTTGTGCAGTCCATAACATAAACCATGAAGATCATATAGCCTTGAGACTCTTAGCTACATCATTTAAAGGAAAATCTTTGCAATGGTACATAACTTTACCGATATGGAGCATGAAAACTTGGGATGAATTAGGGCATTACCTACTTAAGAAATTTAAAGAAAATTCTTATCATTTATCCCTCCTAGAATAGTTGTCTACAATCAAGATAGTTCCTCATGAATTTATGGCTAGTTTTAACATCAGATTTGCTAGAACTTTGGAAAGAATTCCAACTAGTGTTAAGCCTCAAGTTGATCATGCATTTCTATACTATCTTAGAGATTTAAATAGTGACATTTTAGCCATGATTTATTCTATGGGAGAAACAACACTCACAGTAGCTTATGATATTGCTATTAGGGCTGAAAAAAACCTTATTCACGGTAACAAATTAGTCCCAAGGAATTCAATGCCTCTTTTAGCATATTTGGAACCTATTCCACAACCCATTACCATAATATAACATATTGTTTATAGCACGTAAAAATGACATATTTAAATCCTTGTAGACAATGGGGAGCAAAATAACATCAATTGACAATAAAGTTACCCAGTCTAGCAAACCTACCAAACTCCATATCAGCAAAATCAACATAATAGGTAGCCATTTCAGAAAATCATAACTATAGATAACCTTATCAACCAAGGAAATTTGATCCTCAAGCTCCTAGTTCATATAGTGTTCTTGTTCTAGTCAATATGGCTTCAAAAGACTAGTGTTTACATTATAATCAGCCTCATTCAACTGCTAATTATCCAAATATATTCCTGAATATAAGCCTTGTTACACAACCTCAATCAGAAGCATTATCTATGCCTTAAATGGAGGGTGGGAAACAAGATGCTTAGAGTCAAAAATAACATAAACAAAAATTACTCAATTTTGGAGGAGAAGATTTTATTGTAATTACAACTAGGTCTCAAGATAAATAAAAACAAAAAAATAGACCTGTTTTTCCTACAGTCACTGATAAATTAGAAAGTACAGGTAAAAAAATAGCAAACAACCCTATTGTTCCTTAAAAAATAGCAAGTGGTTTAGCTGATAAAGAGTAGCAAAAAAAAATGTAGCCTAATCCTAGAAGATTATTCATACCTCAATTTTCAAAAGTTGTTGAAGTAGAGTCAGCTTTTGCCAAAGCTTATGCTAAACTTGTAGAAGCTTTTTCAGAAATTTTTGCTTCTTTTAATATATTTGAGGTAATGAAAAATAATAATATTAATATTTCATTATGGGATGCTTTGATTATTATAGGACAAAAGGAGCTATTTTCTCATGAGCTTTCTAAGTTGTAGATTTCTTCAAAACCAGCAGAAAAGGAAGATCATAAAGTAGATATGGTTCTTAGTACAATCGATCAATATCGCATGAAAGAGGTTAAGTGTATGGTACAAAATGTTTTAAATTTTCATGATATTATAAATCCACTACCCTTTTATCTATCTTTGATTATTAGAGATTATTTAGTTCATAACTACATGGTTGACAGTGGTGCAAGCAGTAGAGTAATTCCTAAAGCAATTACAAAAAAATTTGGCCTGTAGTATGAACCTACAGAGAAAAGTGTGCTACATATAGATGAAACAACAACTAATATAGTTGGTGTCATTATAAATTTGAAGGTAATGTTACATGATTCTCCAAATGTTTCTATCTTGCAAGATGTTACCGTTGTAGATTTTCCCCCTACTTTTCTTTATGTTTATCAAGAGATTTTACAACAAAGGTAGGAGGTTATATTTATTTAGATTGGTCATTCTTATTCTTTAATACAAGATATGGAACTAAATCTACCATCAATTTAGAGCCTTTGGCTAGATTTCATATTGAACCTCATGCTTCAAATGCTGCAACAAATTATGCAACCATAGATCAGTCTGATTTTGATATTACAACACATGTTTATGAATTAGATGGTGTTTCTAATATTTTTATGGATGAAATAACTCAAGAAGAACATGTTTATGATCCTTTTAAAAAAGTATAAGAATATTTATTTGGTGTTTATTGTTTGTATGAAGAAAATGCACTAATCCCCTTGCTGTCCAAAATCAAAAAAATAGGAGAAGGCCTATAGAAGCTTCATTTCGATGGAGCAAAGAACAAAAAAGGACAAGGTGAAATTTTGATGCTTAATTCCCCTAGAAATGAAAGGTATTTTTCCACCCTAAGTTTGAAATTATCATGTACTTATAACATAATTCAATATGAAACATTAATTAATGGCTTACAATGGGCCAGAAAAAGAGGTATCAACATGTTACAAGTTTTTGGTGATTCAGAGTTAGTAATTAATCAAGTAGAAAATTTTAATGTGTGTAACAATTCATTTCAGAAATTTTACAAGCATAGAGTTTCAGACTTAATGGAGGATTTTGATGCTATTAATATGGAATATGTTCCAAGAGTTGAAAAAACACATGCAAACAGACTTGCAGCTGTTGGTACTAGCTTTGAGGTGTTAAAACAAATCAAAAATAGCAAAGTGTAGCCACATATAAAAATGATTATCAGACCTTTAGTACCTGATAATGAAGGACATTGGCTAGTTTTCAAAGATGATGAGAAAATCTACAGATTTTTGCAACAAGAAGCTGAATTTTCTGTAGTTAATTAAGAAAAACTGCAGCATTTATATGGTGACCAAATTTTTTAATTGAAGACAAACAAGCTGCCCTAAGGATTGGTCACATTAGAAGATATTTTTAGCTTTAATGATAAATTAAGAAAGGATAGAGGAAAGATCTCGACTCACACAGATAACTACGAAGAGATCTTGGTTGATGATGAATAGAAATTATTTATTAGAAATGTATGTTCCTTAGCTTAAAAATAGTATTTTATTAATTTATGTAAAGAATTCAAATATTACTTTTCTTGGAAATTCCAAGATTTGAGAGCTTTTGATCCCATTTTAGCTTAGCATAGCATAGAGTTGCAGCCAAATTCTAATCTAGTTAGGAAAAAACAAAGGCCTTTAAATCATAAGATTGAACCCTTGATGAGATAATAGTTATACAAGTTGATTTAATCGGGTATTATATTTCTAGTTAAACATTCAAGTTAGGTAGCTAATTTTGTACCTTTTTGGAAAAATAATGGAGAAATCTGGCTATTCATGGATTTTAGGGATCTTGACAAGGCTTCATTAAAATATAATTATCCACTATACAACATGGATCAGATTTTAAGAATAGTTTTAGGTTCAAACAAGTTATCCCTTTTAGACGGTTATAACGGATACAATCAGATTCTTGTGCGTGAAGAAGACAAATACAAAACAACTTTCACCACAAAGTGGGGGTACTTATGCTTACAAAAGAATGCCTTTTCGAATTTCTATTGTTGATGCAACGTTTCAACGTGTAATGGACATAGATTTTCATAGCCTATTAAATAAATGCATACTGGTTAATTTAGATGATGTTACTATATTTTGAAATAATTCTGATGATCATATTATGCATTTAAAGTAGTCTTTTAAGCTTTAGAGGCAGTTAGGAATATCAATGAATCCCAAGAAGTCTATATTTGTTAGGAAATAAGAGATAAAATATGTGGAATAATCCCTTACAGAATCACAACAGTAGAAACTAATATGCAGAAAATATTACAGATCTCAAATAAAAGTGCAGAATAAATAACACAACACAGAGAGACAATATTTAACGTGTTTCACCCAATTTGGGCTACGTCCACCAAGAATCACTTGCTCATATTTTATTACATGCCTCCACTCTCTCAATACAATACCCAGATCCATTTGAAGTTATGCTCAACAAACTCTACAGAATTCACACCCGAATTCAAAGCACATCTGCGATGCATTTGCTTGTATATATATCATATGCATAAGATCATATAAATAGACAATTGCTTAAGCAGTTTGATACAAAACCATGGGTATCAAAAGCATGGGCAAAAACCGTGGGTATCAAAACCATGGGCAAAAAAAAATATGGGTATCAAAACAATGGGTACCAAAAAAACATTGGCCCAAAAAAAGCCCATAACGTTTACCCATTACTCATGAGTTGATAAACCACCCATGAAAATATACTTTGGGAGCTTCACACCCCAACCCCCTTGACCCGCTCACCGGCAAGCAGGACCACCGTAAAAAAATACCCGAGTGTAACACATAGAAGGTGTACCACACTCTAACATGAAAATAGGCTCCACAAACATAACAATCTCCCACTTGGAGACTAATTTTCACAGGGAAAGCTTCTCAAACCTTCACTATGATCCGCGAAGGCCAACCAAAGCTGAACATAGCTTTAGTTTATCCCTTGTGACCACCTTGGTCATCATGTCTGTAGGATTTTGACTGGTATGAATCTTCTCCAACTTCAACTTATCTTCCTCCAAAGTTGTTCCGATGAAGTGATATCTCAAATATATATGCTTTATCCTAAAGTGGAAAGTAAATTTCTTAGCTAGGTGTATAGCTCTCTGACTATCACTATGCAGCTTACATTCCTCCTGCTTATGCCCCAACTACTCAAGAAATTGTTGTAACCAAATCATCTATTTGCTTGCCTCTGTGGCAGCAACATACTCAGCTTTCATGATTGACAAAGCCACCAACTTCTGTAGTCGTGAAATCTAGCTTACTGTTGTCCCACCTATAGTGTAAATATAACCTATCATACTCCTCCTGCTATCTACATCTCTAGCCATGTCTAAATCTACATAACCATGTAAAGTGGTGTCTGATCCACTGTAGCATAAAACTGTCCCCATGGTCCCTCTCAAATACCGAAGGATCCACTTTACTACTTGCCAATGCTCCTTACCTGGATCACTCATAAATCTACTCGTAGCTCCTACTACATGGGAAATATCAGGCCCAGTGCATACCATAGCATACATCAAACTTCCAAACACTGATGAGTAAGGTACCTTGGACATATGGTTTCTTTCTTGCTCAGTCTTGGGACACTTCTCCTTTGATAACTTAAAATGGCCTACCAAAGGAGTCCCAACCGGTTTAGCATCTTGCATGTTAAACCTATCCAATACCTTCTTAATGTAATCTTCCTGAGATAAAGTCAGCTTCCGTTCCTTCCTATCCCGAGTTATCCTCATACCAAGGATTTGTCTGGCTATCCCCAAATCCTTCATATAAAAGGATTCACTTATCTGTTTCTTGAGTACTTTTATTTCCTGCATGTTTTTTAGCTACAACCAGCATGTCATCAACATACAAACATAGGATAATATAACTTCCATCCTCAAATTTCTTTGTGTACACGCAATGGTCAAAATGACATTTGATATAACCTTGCTCCATCATGAAGCTATCAAACTTCTTATACCATTGACATGGACCTTGTTTCAGGCCATAAAAGCTCTTCTTTAGTTTGCACACCATCTCCTCTTTACCTTTGACTTCATATCCTTCTGGCTTCTGCATATATAGCTCCTCCTCCAAATCCCCATGGAGAGATGGAGTCTTTACATCTAACTATTCTAAGTGTAAGTCTTCTGCTGCCACTATTCCAAGAATAGTTCTAATAGAAGTCATTTTGACTATAGGAGAAAAGATATCATCAAAATCTATACCTTGTTTCTATGTAAACCCCTTGACCACCATCCGGGCCTTATATATTTTCTTTCCTCCTTCATCTTTGACTCTGTAGACCCACTTGTTTTGTAATGCTCTTTTACCTTCTGGTAGCTTCACCAAATCCCAAGTCTGGTTCTCCATGAGAGACTTATGCTCCTCATCCATGGCTTGCTCCCACTTCTTACTAGCATCTACGTGCATTGCTTCATCAAAGCTCTCTGGCTCTCCACTATCAGTGAGTAATAAATAATAAAGAGAAGGAGATAAATGTTCACGTTCTTTTCTTACCCTAGAAGACCTCCTCACTATCGGAGTTTGGGGTTCCTTTTGAGTCAGTTCCTGAACTGATTCATGGGTCACTATCCCATCTGGAAGATCCTCTACCATTGCATATTCTTTCTTGGATTCTTCCCTGTTTTCCTGCAACTGTTGCTTATACATGACTTTCTCATTAAAGACCACATCCCTAGACTGAATGATTTTCTTGTCCTTAATACTCCAACATTTAAATCTAAAGTCATCACCACCATAACTAATGAAAGTACATTTTTCTAATTTAGCCTCTAGCTTGGTCTTATCATCCTTGTCTATATGAACAAACACCTCACATCTAAAGACTCTAAGAAATGAATAATCAACTTTCTTACCATACCAAGCCTCCTCAGGTATGCCTCCATCCAAGGTACTTGAGGGTCCACTGTTTATCAACTACACAACTATGCTCACCTCTTCTTCCCAAAAAGAAAGAGGTAGTCTTGCATGTAACCTCATGCTCCTAGCACGTTCCATTATTGTTTTGTTCATCCTTTCTGATACCCCATTCTGCTGTGGAGTTCCTGGAACCATATTTTACCTGCGGATTCCATTCTTAGAATAGTAATAATTAAATTCATTGCTACAATACTCCCCTCCATTATCTGACCTGAGACATTTTGACTTAAGACCTATTTCATTCTCTACCAAGCTTTCCATTTAACAAAAGTATCAAATACATCAGATTTTTTTCTAATACGATAAACTGAAACTTTCTTTGTTGCATCATCAATAAAAGTAACATAATAACTTGAACCCCCAAGAGATGATACCTGAGCTGGCCCCCACACATCAGAATGTACCAGCTCTAACTTACTCTCTTTCTTCATAGGTCCAACCTTGACAAACCTTACTCACTTATATTTCCCATATATACATTTGTCACAGAAATCCAAACATGTTTTTGTATATCCAGGAAAATTCTTCTTTATGATGTCCATGCCCTCATGGCTCATATGACCGAGCATATAGTGCCATAATGTTGTATTTGCATCTGAAGCAAAAAGATTACAATCTTTAGTACTATCAGTGGATAAATACAAGGTTCCAACTTTCTTACCTCTTTCCACCATAAGAGCACCCTTGGTAACCTTCCAAGAGTCAACTGTAAATATCACAGTACAACCATCACTTTCCAATTACCCTGCCGATATCAATTTCTCCTTAATGTAGGCACATGTCTGACATCCTTCAATAGCCATGTATTCCCATTCAACATCTTAACCTGAATAGAACCTTTTCCAACTATAATGCAAGGTTCATCATTACCAAGAAAAACATGCCCAAAATCCCCTTGAACATAATCAACAAAATAATGCCTATGTGGAGTAGCATGAAAAGAAGCCCCTGAATCTAAAACCCATGATTTAGTAATATTATGCAAAGAAAGAATCAAAGCATCCTGACATACATTACTCGATGCCACATTTACCTCCTTGTTTTCTTCCTATTGTTTCTTCTTGTCCCGAAGCTCCCAACAGTCCTTCTTTTCATGCCCAAACTTTCCACAATTCCAACATACAATCTTGCTCTTAGATTTCGACCTTGCCTGATCTTTCGATTTTCCATGGTTTCCTCTATTCTTGTGTCTCCCTCTAGTTTCCACTATCAAGGCATACCCTGAAGTAGAAGATTCCTTAGAGATTTTTCTTCACATTTCCTCACTTATAATCACCCCTACAACATCCTCAAACTTCAACTTTGAGTTAGCTGGAACCGAGTTCCTTACCACCATTACCAGGATATTCCAACTTTCATGTAAAGAGCACAGAATTAATAAATCCCTAACTTCTTCATCAAATTCTATTGTAACCGAAGCTAGCATATTCACAACCGTATTGAAATCATTTAAATGATCTGCTGCTGAACTATTCTCAGACATCTTCATATTAAACAACTTTTTCATTAAAAATATCTTGTTAGAGTTAGAGGGTTTTTCATACAACTTCCCTAATGCATCCATTAGATCTTTTGTAGTCTTTTACTTTGAAACATTAAATAATACCGAAGATGCAAGACACAGCCGGATCATTCCAAGTGCCTTTCGATCCAAAAAATCCCATTCTGCATCTATCATACTCGAGGGTTTGTTCACCTTCTCAGACAGCAGAGTATAAAGATCCTTCTGATAAAGGTAATCTTCCATCTGCATCTTCCAAATAATGAAATTCTACCCATTGAATTTATCAACCCTAGATCTTCCATCATCTGCCATAGCTCCCACTCAAGCTAAAAAATTTCTCTATGATTCAACACTTCAACAAACCAAACCAGGCTCTGATACCAATTGTTAGGAAATAAGAGATAAAATATGTGGAATAATCCCTTACAGAATCACAACAATAGAAACTAATATGCAGAAAATATTACAGATCTCAAATAAAAGTGCAGGATAAATAACACAACACAGAGAGACAATATTTAACGTGTTTCACCCAATTTGGGCTACGTCCACTAAGAATCACTTGCTCATATTTTATTACATGCCTCCACTCTCTCAATACAATACCCAGATCCATTTGAAGTTATGCTCAACAAACTCTACAGAATTCACACCCGAATTCAAAGCACATCTGCAATGCATTTTCTTGTATATATATCATATGCATTACATCATATAAATAGACAATTGCTTAAGTAGTTTGATACAAAACCGTGGGTATCAAAACCATGGGAAAAAACTATGGGTATCAAAACCATGGGCAAAAAACCGTGGGTATCAAAACAATGGGTACCAAAAAACATGGGCCCAAAAACAGCCCGTAATGGTTACCCATTACCATGGGTTAATAAACCACACATGAAAATTTGCTTCAGGGGCTTCACCCCCGAACCCCCTTGACCCACTCACCAGCAAGCGAGACCGCCATAAAAATACCCGAGTGTAACACTTAGAAGGTGTACCACACTCTAACATGAAAATAGGTTCCACAAACATAACAATATTTTCATTCCATTAAGGTAAATTAATTAGACATATTGTTTCTAGACAAGGTTTAGCTATTTATCCTTTTAGAATTGAAGAAGTTTCATAGCTATCCTTGCCTCATCATAAGAAAGCATTACAAAGTTTTCTTGGAATTTTTTTTTTTAAAAAGATTTGTTCCAAATTTTTCAGCATTAGTCAAGCCATTAACATCCATGTTAAAGAAAGATAAAAAAATTCTCTTGGACCATTGAAGGAAGAAAATGATTTGAAGCTATCAAGATAGCTATTTCACAAGCTCCTATTCTAGTGAATCCAATTTTTGATAAGGATTTCATGATGTATGCACTTGTAGGATCTAAAACCATTTTAGCCATATTAACTCAAGTTAATGATGAAACTATTAAGTAGACAATTTCTTTCTTTGGGAAGAGCTTACATGACTATGAGACAAGGTATACTTTTCTTCAAAAACAAGTACTTTCTATAGTTAGAGGACTAAATAATTTCAAGTACATACTTTCTAATAATAAGATACATGTCTTAGTCTCTCATCCAAGTGTTAAAGCATTCTTGTTAAATAAAGAACTGAATGAGAAGAGAGTAGGCTATATTACAAAGGTTATGGAGTATGATGTTGACATCTATGTTACAAAAAAAGTTTTAGGAAAATAATTGTGTGAACATCTTATTATTGCTATGGAAAAAAAAAATAGGCTGCTAAATCAGAAAATTCATTACAGCATGTTGAAATCATGTATCAGTAGTTAGAAGTTTTATTACAACTTGAAAATCAACAACCAGAACTCAATCCAGATGTTTAGGAATCAATATGGATGATTGTTTTGATTAATTAATTACAACAAGGTACTTATCTGGAAGGTATGGAAAATAATAAATGAAGATATTTTAGAATCTAAGTTGTACCTTATGTTTTCATTGATGGTGTGCTGTTAAAAAGGGATATAAATAGAATTTTAATGTGATGTATTGATTATGATAGAGTATAACAATTATTATCTGATTTTCATGAAGGACCTGCAGGAGGCAACTTTTTAGCACCCATTATGGCCCTAAAAATTATGAAATTTGGTTACTATTAGCCCAACATATTCAAGGACTGCTTCTAATGGATTAGAAAGAGCAATAAGTGTGTTTTCTTTTTCAGAAAGGAACATTTAACTTCACTACCCCTACAACCTATTTCAATGGATCAACCATTCATGCAGTGGGGTCTTGACTTCATTCACATGATAAATCCTCCTTTGTCAAAAGGACACAAGAGGATATTTACTTCCATAGTTTATTTCACACGTTGGAATGAAGCAATAGCCTTGAAAGAATCAAATGAAACTTCAATCTTATCATTTTATGAAGGTATAATTTGTAGATTTTGTGTTCCAACAACTATCATTTCAGATAATTCCTTAGCATTTCTTGGTCCAAAGGTAACAGATTAGGTTGTCAAGTATGGAATTTATTTGAGTACTTCATCTAATTGTTACCCAAAGGGTAATGTATTATCTGAAAGTACTAACAAAAATATTTTGAGGATCATTAGAAGAACTAACACTCAAGGACAACCAAAGAGTTTAGTATCTAATGTTAAATTCAACACTTTGGGATGACAGAGTGACTCTTACAAGATCTGTTAGCAATTCATGATAAAAAATTGTTTATGGATGAGAGGTAAGAATTCCCATCTTAGTTGAGTTACTCGTGTTGGATTTACTACATCAGATGGAATTACTTGAGAGTGAGCCAATGCAGGTTTATTATGTGGAATTAATGGAGCTACAAGAGCTAAAATATCAAGCTCATCAGAACATGGAAAAAAATCAGAGACAAATCAAGAGAACATTTGATAAAAAGGATAAGTTCAAAGTATTCAATGAAGGATACATTGTGTTGAAATGGGATTCTAATCATGCAAAAATAGGAAACCACACAAGGTTTGATATAATCTTGAGTGGTCTTTATATCATTTCAGCTTGCATAGAGCACAATGCATTTCATCTATCAAGGCAAAATGTAGAATAACTTCCCATTCCTTTGAATGGTATGTTTCTTAAACACTGTTATTGAAAATCCTCTTAGAGCAGCAACGGATTAACACAGGAAATATAAATTGATATATTATTTCTGTATCAATTACAATGAATGGAGTCCTAATAAATAGCCATCCAAATAGGAAAACCAACTTCATATAAAGTAGGAAGTATAAACAATATAAAACCCGTATTAATATATTGTTATACATTTTTTATAACAATATATAAAACTACTCATATAAATATTTACCTATGATGTAAATACTAATTCCTAACATTCCCCCCCTTAGCGTTTACATGGTAGAAAAAAAAATCCACACACTCCTCTGCAGTATGCTCACCCCTGTGGCATGTCCAATTCTGTGACTCATGACCTTGATCCAAAAGAAAGGCTCTCTCCTTCCATGGTTTTAAACAGGCTTACCACAAACCTTGAAGTGACAGGAACCTCATCAACTGTCCACCTCGTGTGATTTTCTAGATCCTCCCACAAACCCTTTCAAGATCCATGAACTGACTTACTTTGGTGCTATTGTTCACCACTATGCTTATACATCAGGGAATTATGTAGGAAACACAACATGCATATCTCAAAACTAGCACAATAGAAGATATACTGAAACAATTTCACATTACTTCCTATAAGAATCGTAATGTTCTTAATTGTAGTCTCTGTCATTAATCACTGCCACTCGATCTCAAACAGCATAGAAAACTACCACTACCACTGGAAGCTTTCCTTGACTAAGCCGTTTTGGGTGCAGAATGGGAATGGAACATTGGTATGAATTCCCCCCCCACAATGTGAAATTCCACTCATATAGATACTAAGAAGCAAACTGCATCGAAGAACATACTCCTGAATGGATCTTGCTAGTTAGGTCTTGCTGCACATGGTCACTAATGCTCGTGAACGTATTCTCCTAGCTGACCATCTTCCAACAAAGTACGGCAGTCAGAGGACCAAGTCAGTCAGAGGATCACTAACAGTCATCTGCGCTCCAACACAACTCTCTTTCCAACATCCATCAAATACCACACAAAACAGGAACACTGCAAACAAAAGCACTCTGAGAAAATGGAAACCACACTGAAAATCTATACTCACACCATACTTATGCCACCACAGCTTCTGTGTGGCCTCATCGTTGGTGACTGAGGAGAGGTTACTGTTTGACCTCCTTCCTCCGATTCCTCCTTCCTCCATCGTCATGCTCCTAGTTCAGCCGGATGTGATCACGAAGCTCAAAATACTTTCAATAATTTGGACGTCGCGTACAAGAGAAAATGCGTCCAAAATTGAAGTGCGGGCAAAAAAAAAAAAATTTTCTGAACTTTGGAAGACGACACTTTTTACAATAGTAATGACCCACAATGAACTTTTGATGACTAAACAAAAATCGACTCTTGATTTTTTTTTTGAAAATAGACACAAAAATGACTATTTTATCATATATACATATCATGACAGTTTACGAAAAACACACTAATGGTGCTATATAAGACACTTATACTGTTAACGACATGACTTTTTTTGACGAAAAATGACACATTTTAAAACTGACTCAAAGGATACTTTGACAATATGATGATGACAAAGACTCTATAAATATGACGATAACTTTGACTCTGACAAAATAGCTCTGCAATAAAATGGACTTCATATGGACAAATAAGTTTTGATAGCGAAACTTTTAATGACAAATACTATGACCCTCTTCATTAAATAGACAATAAACAACTTATAATATTTTGACCGTTGCTAACCAACTAAACTAAAAAACAAAACTATGAGGAACAAAATCGACTCTTGATACTTTAAACAGAAAATTGACTAAACTATTATTTCTAAACTTAAATCACTAAATCCATGTGTCTTTTCTAATCTTATATTCTGCAGACTTTATCAAATCTCATCAATCAAGGTGAGGAGATTGGTAAATGTTGAATCACCCATATTAAGACAGAAATCTGGGACGTCTTGATTTGGAGTGACTAAACGCCAAGTATTAGCCGATCTGAAGACTTTTCACTTAACACGTTGCAAAGATCTGATGATGGAAATTGGGCAGAATATGTCCTCACAACAGTTTTGATTCCCAAATGTTTTTTTCAGGAAAATCGACCTCAAAATCTTCGATTGCAAATAATACTCTCCCGCATATGAAAGAATTTGATGCCTGCTAATATGTGATACCAAATAATGGTGGCTTATGCAGGTCATGAGAGCTCGGCAGAGGCAGAGGTGTATAGAATGAAACCCAATGCCTGATTTATCTTTTCAGACAAATATAACCAAAAATCTAGAAAAGAAGAACCAGATTACAGCGTAGCAGTACTTATACAAACAAATGGAAAGAGATAGTAGTGAATGTTAAAAGAATCCAATAAAATAACATTATACAAGCAGTTGTTGAAGAAAGTTCACCGCACACAGAGCCGCTGAATCATTCTATGCATGTATAGATTGAAGACTGCAACATATACACTATATGAAACGTATTGATCATCTTTACTGTAAATAAAAAATGATCTATACAAATAATAACTCACATGCTCCGGGTAATCAAGAAGATTGAATTGCCCCTTTGCAATTAAAACATCTTGATCAGATACATAAGATGCTCTGATACCAAATCTTAGAGCAGCAACGGATTAACACAGGAAATATAAATTGATATATTATTTTTGTATCAATTACAATGAATGAAGTGCTAATAAATAGCCATACAAATAGGAAAACCAACTTCCTATAAAGTAGGAAGTATAAACAATATAAAACCCGTATTAATATATTGTTGTACGTTTGTTATAACAATATATAAAACTACTCATATAAATATTTACCTATGATGTAAATACTAATTCCTAACAAATCCTACAGTGTATGGTTAGAGTAGGATTTCCCTTTCAATAAGTGCAGTTTATTCACATAATATGTTTTCAATTCAATAATTGCATTTGTGCATGTGATCTGGTTTTCCATATCCTTTCCCAGCTTTAGTTTGTTTTGCAGAAGGGTCAACTTTTTTAGAAACGTAATATTTTGGTTATATGATTTCACTCCATGCCCAATGATAAGGCATTGATCTACAAGCTAGCATGCAACTTTCATGGTAGGATCACTAGAAATGTTGACATTTTTTCACTCATGTAAAATGGAAACTCGAAACATTTTTTTCAATGGAAGGCATTGATGAAATGGACCTAACTAGGGGGAAGTCATACAATTTTCATTTTGTTTTAAAGTTTCAACATTTAATTAACAACATGCAATCTATAGCTATGTGTGTTGTTAGATAATTTTACACCTCACATAGGTTGTCATTCAATGTTCATCTTTAGTAAGGAAACATAAAATCCCCAAAGGACCAATGCATTACCTTGATGAAGGAGGGAATCATTGTTTAGGTGAGATATTAAACTCAAAAACAAAAAACAAGGCTGTAGTTTACATTCATAATTATCCATTATTAAGTGATAGGTACATCAAATATCATTATTTTTTATGTTTAAATACGATTAATCACATGATTGAGTTTTTTTATTTCATTATACAATCAATACATATCATAAAATCTAAATGTAGAAAGAAGTATATAACTCAGTTACAAAAAATTAATGTCATTTATTCATGAAGAAATTTAATGTTTCTTACATAAGTTGTGGGATGTAACTTATGACTATTTGAAGTAAAATATACATGTACACAAAGCTAAAATAAAAATAATTTAGAAGAAACCCATCATTTCCTTGAGTTTTCTTCTAGTTTTCATTGCTTCAGTTCCATATCTATCTTTATCTTCCGCATCATCTATCCCATAAATGTACCTAAAAGGAAAAAATAAAAGACATCAGTCCAAGAGCTCAGGGTTTAATTTGTATTCTGGTGCTATCATTTTTATGCAAATGAATCATTTGAAGTTAACAAGCATAAGATACGTCAAAGATGATACAAAATCAAGATAGAAGTCTCTTGCAGAAACACATATGATTCCCAGAATCATGATAGACAAAAAAGAAAGAAAATAAAAAATACCATGGAATTCAAAGAGAGGCCAAACAACCTATTATTTTATAACTAGTTTGTCTAAATGTGTAGGTACAATTAAGAAGGAAAGAAATAGCAACTATTTTATTTTAAGACTAATACTTCTTTCCAAGAAGTTAAGGATTGATGAATACAAAAGGCTGTCGTTGCATAATTTAAAAATACTCAAATAAGAAAGTAACACATTCTGTAATTTAAATCAAAGAAATTCATTCATCTCATATATGATTAGATTGCATTAAAGATCACTATTTATTTCCAGCTGAAAGGGAGTGCCACTGCCCTAAGATGATATAGAAGGAAACCATTAAGCCTCATAGCACAATTTCATTGAAAATAAGATACTTCAATCTCTTCAAGTAAGGAATCATAAACAAGGAGGATACAAATGATAAAGTACAAATTGATTAAAAAGATACAGATATTCAAGAAAATAGAAGGGAATCATTTTATACCTTTCACAATGATCATGATACAGTGCACAATATATTGTGAAAAAATTGACTATCAAGAAAGAATGCTACAGAATGAAGAACTTTATCATCTTTAGCTCACTATTACAAGAAAATAAATGAGTTCAGTTGAAATAAATTCACACAGTGCAAGTGTAGGACATTTATCTTTATACTTGATAGATTGTTTCCAGAAAACACATAAGAGCATCATGTCATCAAGGTAAATGGAGCTTTAAGAAATAAATTTCAAATTCCATACTAAAAGAACCAACTTTAACACTTAAAAATGTCAAAGTACATATTCAACTTTTTAAAGGATTAAGAAACGCAACAAAAAGAATAAATTTCAAAGTAAATTGATACTCAAGATACAAGTAGAGTTTCTCAAAAAGCTTCAACTTTAATAAGTTTCAACTCTTTAGATTGGAAAAGAGAAAACAAATCTGTAGGAACATCAATCTCATTTTCAATCAAAACAAGGAAACAAAGCAATGGAACAAGAAAAGAAATGATTGTAACTTTAAAGATTAATTATTTCAAAAATTCAAAAGCTTTGGTACAAGGTCTAAGATTTAATCACCTCAATGAGGAAGAACACATTTTGTAAAGATTAGCAAAGACTCAGATTTGAATTATCAAACTAAAATAAATAAATACAGAGTCAAGTAAGCAAGAATAGGAGGCAGATTTCCATGTCCATATCTTAGAGTTCTCAAGTAGGAATGCTACAAAACCTATAATTGCTCTACATTTCTCATGGAGTCATAACTTCTTTCACAAGAAGTAATCAGTTTCATATAAATTATACTTACCAATTACAATGAAGGGAGGTATTGCATTTTTAGAAGAAATAAAAGCCATAAAGTTTCATAATGTTTTACATTATCTTTAAAATAAAATTTGAGCTCATGATAATCTATCAAAGATTAAGATTTAGTTATCAACCAATGAAATCTTAAGGTCAACTTGCAGTTTGGAAAAAGTGAGCACAATTTTAGATGTTCTTCAGTTATACCATCAAATGTGGATCCAACAAGCAAATTGCAACAATAGAAAATAAATCTTTCACTTTTCAAAGGTGTATCACCATAAAGGATGAGTTACAATTTATCAAATACAACGTAACCTCCAAACTTTCAGCCAATTTCAAACTGTAGAGTTCATTTGAGAGACGGTGAGCTAAGCTTAACAAATTTTCTTTGAGCACAAAGGCACAAATTTGTAACAAAGCAGAAAGGACAAGATACAGTAATTAGAATCTCATTCAGTTATGAGGATGAACGTAAACAAAGCTCACATTTTGAAAGCATTGATGCACAAAATAGAAAGGTTGAGGAATAGCGAAGAACATGTTTGGATAAAACACGACAAATTATAAATGGTTCATCACAAGTCAAACCTCAACATTTGAAACAAGACTGCAGTATAAATGCTATTACAATCAAATATAAGAAGACAAATAAAGGAAACAACTGGGTATATTTTTTCTGGAAATCAAGTCATATGTATATCTTTCAAAGAGATTCAAACTTTAGGAAAAATCATCTCTAAAACTAAGTAGGCACCCATCTCATATCACGGATTCATTATTCTGCTGCACTTATCATAAAGTAAAAATCTCCAATAACACGTCCTCAAGGTAGACAATAATGAACCCAAATAAAAATATTTTTCAAGTGATAGCAAACACAATAGCCCTCAAATGTAAAACTGTCAACTTACATATCAACTACACAAATACTGAGCATGGAATACAATAACAAACCCAAGGAGCTTCCCTATAAATTCAAGAAATATGAAATAGCACATCCATTGATCCTGAAAATGTGTGTTGTATTTTTTTTTTAACTTTTAAGATTTTTTCCAAAGATCGTAATTTCTTAATTAACCAATTTTTAAGTATTCTAAATCCACAAATTGATTAATTCTGATTTTATGCATCCTAGAAGTGCAAAAACTTCGTGACAAATAAATAATCAGAAAAAACTGAAAATAAACTCAGATAACAAACAAGATTGTTTACGGGGTTCGAAATGGTCCTACGTCCCTGGGTTCGGATTGAACCGATCCATTAATAATATTGAAATGTAAGTATAATAACTCTTAAAAACATTCAATAATGAATCAAAACCTACAAATAAGCTTATCAAAGTCCCAAGAACTTTGTAAAAGAGCAGAAACCATCCCAAGAATGATTTGTGGCTCCTGCAGTGTTTTCACAATGTGATCTCCCTGCAATTACGTTTAGACACCTACAAATGGAGATTTAAACATTATATGAAAAAAAATATATCTGAGACCATCTCTAAATTCAAACACTTTCCATGTTTACACCAAGTCACATTTCGGACCAGAAGTGCATGGAAATTCATGTTTTCCAACTAGTTGTCTTGTAGACCCCTGTTAAAAAATGCATTCAAATCTTCCTAAAATAGGTTAAAATTAAAAAAAAATATATCAAATGTTATATCATTCGCATTGTCTCATAATTCCCTCCATTTCACCTTTTTACTCTGAGTTCCCAATTTGAGTGCAATACCTTCAAAAATGGAGTTTTCTAAAAACTATCTCTTTATGGCTTTTACACAGACCTGACACTTCCCCATTACAAATACAAGTGAGCTTTATTTATTCCACTTGGCAAGAGGGCTGGTGGGGTTTGTAAGGCCACTTATATTTTTAGGATGATGTGCTATCAAAGCTCCCTTCCATAGATTTAGGCACCCAATTTAGCCCTTGACTTCCCACAATTTGGTGGAAAAGGATATGATAAGCCTGTTAAAATAGCTCTTTACCCACAAAATCCCCATTCCCATGGGATTAGGATTTATTCCCATGGAATTGATTAAATAAAATTTATATTATTATTAATTTAAATTCAAATCTCCTAAAAACTGCCAATTGTCACGTCCATAATAGGCCATTTGCCCACATCAAGTGTGCCACTTGTCATTTGACCACCACTTTGACTATGCATATCTTCGCTATGAACGCAATTTGGCCTATTAAAATTGTTGTTGGAAAGATCTTGGTATAATCTAGCACAATGGTCTGAGGTCCAAATGATTCAAAACCCATCAATTTTAGGTTGACCATGTTGACCCAACTGTTTGACCATGTTTGACCCAAAGTTGACCAGTCATATCTTTTGCATTGGACTCGGATTTTGATGTTCAAATAGTCGATGGAAAGGCTATAGAATTCATAGTTCCCATTTTACAATTATCCACTTTCCAATTCATCCACTTGGGCCATTGTGCAGTGTCCACATCATCTTTGGATCTGTTGACCAATGTTTGCCTCCGTTACCAAACTTTTACTGGACATATCTTAAGCTTAGAGTGTCCCTTTGTTTGCCCGTTCTTACGTCTCAGAAATTCTCTAAAGGCTCGACTACACTGGAGTGGTTTTTATGGAGGGAAGTTTAGGGAACACATTTGACATAGACAACTAAAATCCCCTGATCATCCATCGAGATAAAATACATGAGTTACCATCACCAAAACAAGTACTCTTCCATTGGAAAAATTTTCAAGTAGGGTTGTAGCAAAATATCTTTGAAATCATCAAGTTCTCGACAACTATGAAGCTAACACAGATTCGTATAAATACAGATCTTCAAAGCTCAAAGAATGAATACGCCATCAAGCAATAAGGAAAACCCTTTCATATTTTTGAAAAGAATGATCTCCCAAGTCTTTTCGTAATGATGGTCATTCACTCACTAGAATATTAAAAATCTGGAAAGGTTAACATGACATAAACATAAGAGAAATTCTCCTAAGGCTCACCACCAGTACCATAAAAAGACATAATAGAATTGAGCTTTGGATGAAAAACCATAGAAGCCACAAGTTATGTTTGATTTTTCTTCTCCATTTGGATCACAAAAAGGTTTGTATCAACCAACAAATATGCTACTCTCTTCCTGCATTGTGCAAAACACATACAAGAACTCAAATAAACATTATAGAGTTCAATAAATACAAATAGTTGATTAGCTATTCACATAACCGATCATATAATAACCCCCAATTAAGCTAGTGTTAACTGAAACATTCAAAACCCTATCAACTCGGCACATAAACTGTGAATTGTCATACCCAATTGTAATGCCAACACAATTAACTGACAACCATATAATAACACCAATTCTATACGGAAAGCTAGTGTTTCAACTGTCACTTTTTGATACAAAAACAACAACAAGGATACAAGCCGATTACTTAACTTACAATTTCCTAAAATGCAGTATCAGATACCAGCCATCTAAACACCCCACAATTACGCTAGTGCCAACTGTCCATCAACTTGTAACCATTGCAAGTATTCACTATGTAGATAAAATAGACTACAATGATGCCCAAAAATAGCTATAGTCACACCGAATCCACGTGAATCCGTCCAAATATGTATTCACCTTCACAAATAATAAGTCCAGATAATAACACCCATCTATAATAGAAGCTAGTGTTTTCAACTGCACTACTTGTGATTATGTTGATTACAACTACACATATTCATTATCATAATAATTAAACCATTAATGCCAAAAATGGCTATAGTAAAATCTGAATCAACATGAATCTTCTACCCAGGCCCATATTCTATCCATACACTGCTTAAGGGATGATTTAAACTGCATCTTACCCAAAATGGTGAACTGCCATAGTCTGCAAAAATTATCCACCTAGTTCCCTTTGCAAACCAATTTGTTATGTAGAATAAATTTACACCCTATTGCAAACCACATTTGATAGTAACAAAAATCAAAATTTCCCAAAATAATGGGGTCCTTATAAATTAGTGCCAAATAACACATGTGGATACAACAACAAGTTTTCGTATTTATTACAATAGCAAACAGGTGTCCCAAATGGGTCTTATACGCATCCATAATATTTGGACAAATACAACACTATAAATACAAGTTTTCAATAGAATTTTTGATGATCCATATCCTGTATATTGTTTCGGAAAATGGGAACTACCAACCACAAAAAATGTGAGAAGATGAATATGAGTAGATTAACTTATCACTCAAATCTTCTCTCTGGATACTTCCATCATTTCAAAGCTTAATATCAACTTAGGAACAAATCCCCTTAACATCACTAGGAATCCCTAAAATATATCTCTGAAAAATTTGTGCTTCCTACTATCGACACTTTACTTAGGTGCAATATAAATTTTGAGGAGTGTTTTTCCCAACCAATCACTTAGTTTTTATTTTTTGGTTTGTTTTACCACCTTATTACGACATGAGGTTTTAGTTAAGTTAGCAGCACTGCTGGTTTTACAATATGTTCTTTTTTTAAAACATTCCAATTTTATTTTTAAGGAACAAACCACAAACCTTAACATCATGACCATTCCTATTACAATGGGAACAAAATTTAACTTCCCCTATTTTTAGGAGTCTTACCCATTTTATTATGATTCTTCGAACTCTTTCTAACGAGAATGATTCCCTCTTTAGGAGAGGTAACATTCTTTCCATTTCTCACCTTTTCTGGTGAGAGGGTCTTTTTAGCACCTACCTTATCTTTAACCAAAGGCATTAACTTTCTTAATCAATTTTTTTTCTCTTCTAACATAATGCCACAAAATGATTAATACCTTTCAGAAAATGTCAAGGAAGCATTTTATGCCTAACCAACGCTATTTGTTTCCAACTGAAAGAGTGTATTAGAAGTTTTAGGATTTAAATTTTCCATTAGTGCTATTTTTAGGTGTAATGGAAGGAGGGTGGGAATCTGAGTACCACCTTACTCTTTACCTATTTTCTTACACTTTCATTGTTCCTCTTGATGACGGAATCCGGTAATTCTAGTGGCAGGACTCTTGTTGTTTGGAAACGTTTTGTCTCCTTCATCAGCTTCTCTAGAACTTTTCCAATTTCATTGGCCTACTAGAATAACCCACCACAAAACAAACCGAGGCTGATCCCTCTACGTGTATTGGGTTAAGCATCAGCCTTGTCCCATTTTTTTACCAAGGCCCTTTCTCCGTTAACTCCCATCTTAACCCTTACTTAGACCCATGACCTTAGTGTTTTTTTCAAACTGACCTAATGAAATATCTGAAACTGAATGAGAGGAAGAATTAAATGTGACAACTTTACATTGCTTTTTGCATAGTACGTTACATATCTGATTTGGAGAAGGCATTTACTTCTTTGTTCACCTTGTTACAAATTTCCAAGAAGTGCATCCTTGGTCTATATTTCTTCCTAACAACGTTTAACAAAGCCCATCAATTATTGCTTTCTAAAAGCATCTTGTTGACATACTCCTCTTTCGTCTTTCTTGGCTAAAGAGGGATTGGTTCAGACCAACTATTCTATTTCCTCTTGTAGGGAATATACACTTTTCTCATTCTCTCTATGTCTTCTCTTCTTGGAGTTGACGGTTAGGACTTATAAGTCAAAACCTTTTTCTGGTTTGTCCATGATTCCTTATTTTAGTTGCACAACGTATAACTCCAACACTACACACTGCAAATAAGATTAAACAATCCAAAAACTGAATCTTAAATCAAAACTGACTCAAAAAACCAACTGCCATAACAATAGAAGCCTACTCTACAATCTAAAAATCTCTGATACCAAACTTATCTGAAACAGTTGTAGCCACTAAAATTAGGTCACACTCCCATTTGGGGTCCCTCGACAATAAATACCTTCACTTAGAGAGCAATGACAGCATCCTTCACCCCACTATATTAAATTTAATTATTAATTTATAGTTAATGCATTATCCCTTATATTTATTATTTAAATATCTTTTTTAAATAATATCCACACTCTAGTTCACTTAGACACCTCACCAAGTACTCACCTAAGACCCTATCTTAGAAAGTTCCCTACCCAACTAAGACTTACACAAACACCCAACAATAAATGCCTACATTCCTCTAGACATATTCCCATTCCCGCATGCTCACAAGAGGCTCCACTTTAATTCTGGGATAAATGACACGAGAATCCAAAAAATCAGAGGTCTCCCTCGTTTAGTAAACCTAGAAATCCCACCGTTGAACGACATCGGTTATCCTAACCGTCACCGATATAAGTCGGCCCGCCATTGGTTACCCCCCTTTTCAACCCCTAAACTAAATTAGTCTCAAGGTTGGAAAACATTGGGAGAACGTAACCGAAAATAACATATCTCAGAGATATAAACGAATGATTCTTCAGAGAGTGAATTCCAGTTGAAACTCAACTCCAGGGAAGGAGATTGAGAATCTTTTCCTACCAGCCATCCCAACCATGATTTGAAGATCCACAAGCAAAGAAGAGTGTTCATGCAACCCTGCGGAAGCTATTTTTTGGTTGGTGATCACTTGTAGGCCCGTAAAACCTATCACTCACACCTCCATCCATCACACCAACCTTCTGAATTAATTCCAATGAAGCACAACATCTACGTTCTTTCCTAGTTATTTTATTCATTACGTTTTTTACACATTGTTTATCCTACTCCTTATTGACCTTCTACAAAATTTCATCACCTCCATAGACCCATTTAAAAAAAACCTCGTACAATCCCACACACGTCACCCCATCCTCAGCCCAACCAACCAAAATCCTTCGTACAATCACAAAAGGGAGACAAAAAACCCCGTTATGTGACTTGCTAGATCTCACAGTAACTGACAGGAAGAAAAAAAAAACAAAAAAAAGAAAGGAACAAGTAAAAACAGACAAAAACGCAAGGCGACCACCAGAAGAGAGTGAAAGGAAAAAGACAAACGGGCGTATGACACGAGAGAGAGAGAATGCGGTATGGTGATAGGGGGACGAGGCGAGAGTGGAAAATAAAGCCGAGAATCATGGCGGACCGGTCCAACAGGGCTTTGGATGGATGCAACAGACAGAGTGGTCCATGAGAAGAGTTTTATCCCTCGCCTTACCTTCTTTCCCCCCTCCCTCCGCCCGCTTGCTCTTATTTTTTCCCCCCCCCGGGACTGTCCTTCTGAAACAGCAAGACCCTACTCCTCACTGGGCTGTGTAGTTGGGTTCATCACAGAGCTGGGAGGGAATCAGGAGCATGGGGGGAGAGGTGAAGAGGGGGGGGGGGGGGGGGGGGGGCAAGGGGGGGGGGAGAAGGGAGGGGTGGGCAGGCGCTCGGGGGGCTCACTTTTTGGATCTACCCAGACTTATTAACCTCACAGTGATCCAGAGCCACCCATTTGACCTTTGGATTCTATATCTCCTCAACAACAACAACCTTCTTCTTTTCCCCTCTCGCTCTATATACAGCCACGTCCACTGGTTGCTCCTGGATCACTTAGGTTAATACGGTCTTTGGGTCGATCACAAATCGTGCGGGTGAGGTAATATTAGTTGATAGGTCTTTGTTTAAGGCTGTGTGGGCACACACAGAGACTGTGTCTAGGGTGACCGACTCAGTTAGGTTGAATCCGGTGTCATTTACTTTGAGATCTAGAAATGTCACATAACAGGTTTTTGTCTCCTTTGTGATTGTACGAGATTTTTGGTTGGTTGGTGATGCGGTATTGGGTGACGTGTGTGGGATTTTACGAGTTTAAATGGTCATTGCGGTGAAAATTTTGTAGAAGGTCATAATGAGTAGGATAAACATGGGTATAAACAGTAATGAATAAAATAACTAGGAAAGTATGATTTGTGCTTACTTGGATTTCATTCTGAAGGCTTGTGTGTGATGGATGGAGGTGTTGATGATAGTTTAAGGGCTACAAGTGACACCACAAAAAAAGCTTCCCGCATTGGTTGCATCACACGCTTCTTTGCTTGGTTGGATCACATCATGGTTGGGATGGCTTGTGTAGAAAGATTCTCATCTCCTTCCCTTATTTGAGTTTTCCACGGCATTCACTCTTGAAGATCGTTATCTCTCTGAGATATGTTATTTCCTCGTTAACTTTCTCCTCAATGTTTTCCCAACCTTGAGAATAATTTAGTTTAGGGGTTAAAAAGGGGTACCCAATTGGCGGTCCGAGCTTAATCGGTGACGGTTAGGGGATAACCGATGTCGTTTCAAGGTGGGATTTCCTAGGTTTACTAAACTAGGGAGATTTCTTCTCTGTGATTTTCTTGTATCTCTTGTCATTATCCCCTGATTAACTTGAGCCTCTGTTTGACGCATGCGGGATATGTCTAGAGGTAAGAGGCATTATTTTTAGGTTTGTGTAATTCTTAGTTGGTTTATGGGACTTTCTAATATAGTTCTTATTTTGAGTTAACTTGGTGAGGTGTCTAAGTTAATTTTTACTTATGTGTGGATTTTATTTTAAAAAAGATATTTAAATAATAAATATAATGGATAATTCATTAACTAAATTAAATTAATTAAATTAATATTAGTGGGTTGAAAGGATGTCATGGCTAAGTGAAGGTATTTATTTCGCGGCAAATGGAGTGTGACCTAATTTTAGTGTCTACAACATTTTTTCAGATCAAGTTTTGTATCAGATGATTTTAAGATTGCTAAGTAGCTTCTAATTGTTATTGGCAGTTGGTTTTAGAGTCGTTGCTTCAGATTCATTTTTGATTGTTTAATCTTTATTTGCAGTGTTAGTGTTGGAGTATACTTTGTGGCACTAAATAAGAATCATGGACAAACCAAACAACTGGTTGACTTATAAGTCCCTAAACCGTCCACTCCAAGAAGAGAATGAACATCCTGAGAGAAACTTTATTTCCCTCAAAGAGGACATAGAATAGTTGGATCTGAACCAAAACCCTCTTTAGCAAGAAGCGAGTATTCAACAAGATGGGCGTTTAGAACGCAAAATTTGATGGGCTTTTTTTTTAAACAGTTGTAGGAAGAAATATAGACCAGGATGCCCTCTTGGAAAATTTTGTACAAGTGAAGCAAAAGAGAAATGCCGTCCCAATCAGATGAAGTACTATGACAAAATGCAATGTATTTGGTTCACATTTTAATTCTTCCTCTCATTCGTTTTCGATATTTCCCAACTTCCATCATTCAGAATTGAAAAAACACACTAGGTAATTGGGTCTAAAGTAAGGGTTAAGATGGGATTTAACGGAAGGCCTTGGTAAAAATGGACAATGGATGCTAACCCAATACACGACACGTACAGGTATCGGAACCTCCGGAATAATTGTAGGTTTGTACTGTATTCAACATTACTAAACACAACCAAACACTTAGGCTAAACAATGGAAATTGGAGAAAGTTTCTCGAGAAGCTGAAGGAAAAAAAGGAAACAAACCTTCCAACAACAAAGAGTCTCATGCACTAGAATTACAGGATTCCGTCATCAATAGGAACCCTGAAAGGTTTAAGAAAATAGGTAAAAGATGTATCAGATTCCAACCTCCTTCCACTTACACTAAAATAGCACTACTGAAAATTACATCCTAAAACTTCTAATCACTCTTTCAGTGTAACAATTAGCTTTGGTAGGCCATAAAATATGCTTGTCCTTTCACATTTTCTGACGGTATTAATCATTTGTTGCATATTGTTAAAAGGAAAAAATTGATTAAGAAATTAATGCCTTTTGTAAAGGATAGGTAGGTCTAAAGACCAATTTCCCAAGAAAGGTGAGAATGGAAGAATGTTACATCTCCTAAGAAGGGATCATTCCGTAGAAAGAGTTCTAAGAACATAAAATGGGTAAGACTCCTAAAAATAGGGAAGTTAAATTTTGTTCCCATTGTAATAGGAATGTCTGATGTTAAGGTTTTGTTGGTTTGTTCCTAAAAAATAAAATTGGAAGTTTTAAAAAAGAACATATTGTACAATCCCAGCATTGTCTAAACTTAACTAAAACTCTGTCGTACTAAGGGCGGTAAAACAACCAAAAAATAAAACCTAGTGAATTGGTTGGGAAAAACATCCTAACTTTATATTTGCACTAAATAAAGTGTGATAGTAGGCAATCAAAATTTTTCAGATATATATTTTAGGGATTCCTATTGGATATGATAAGGATTTGTTCCGAATTTGATATTTACGCTTTGAAAATAATGGAAGTATCCATATAGAGATTTGAGTTATAAGTTCTCATACTCATATTCTCTTCTCACATTGTGATTGGGTGGTAGTTCCAGTTCCGAAACAATATACAGGGCATATGGGCTCAATCAAATGTCTATTTTGAACTTGTAATTTATAGTGTGCATTTGTCCAAATATTATGGTTGCTTATAGACCATTTGGGCACCTGTTTGATAGTGTAATAATACGAAAACTTGTTGTTCCACTGTGTTATTTGCACTAATTTATAAGACCATTATTTGGGAAATTTTTGAATTTTTGTTACTATCAAATGTGGTGCAATAAGGTGTAAATTATTCACTACAAATTGGTTTGGGGCAAGGAACTAGGTGATCATTTTGCAGACGATGGCGTTCCCATTTTGGGTAAGAATGCAGTTTTTATATCTTCCCTTTACAATCAGTGTATGGATAGAACTATGGGTAGTTCATGTTGAGTCATGATTTTGACTATAGCCATTTTTGTGCATTAATGGTTTTAATTATTATGGATAATGAATATTGTAGTTGTAATCAACATAATCAACAAGTGTCAGTTGAACACATCTTCTATTAAGATGGGTTTTTATTATCTGACTTATTATTTTGGAAGTATACAATATTTTTGACATATTCACTTGGATTCGGTTTTTTGACTATAGGCTATTTTTGGGCATGATC
This sequence comes from Taxus chinensis, assembly GCA_019776745.2. Taxonomy (NCBI): domain Eukaryota; kingdom Viridiplantae; phylum Streptophyta; class Pinopsida; order Cupressales; family Taxaceae; genus Taxus; species Taxus chinensis. The sequence continues at coordinate 627,591,479 of CM034152.1, forward strand.
GTCTATTTTTATTCTAATAGTGATACTGCAATGGTTCAGTTTCATATGCCAGTTGGCACTAGCGTAATTGTGGGTATTTAGATGTCTGGTATCTGATATGCATTTATGAAATTGGTAATTTAATAATCGGGCTGGATCAAAAAGTGACAGTTGAACTAGCTTTTCCTAATAGAATGGGTGTATTATCTGGTCAGTTAATTGTGTTGGCATTACAAACTTGGGGTAGACAAGTCACAGTTATGTGCCGAGTTGATAGGGTTGGCAATGTTTCATTAAACACTACTTAATTGGGTGTTTTCTCTGATCGGTTATGTGACTAGCTAATCAACTATTGTATTTGTTTACCTATACTGTTATTTTGAGTCTTGTATGTGTTTTTTGCAATGCAGGAAGAGATAGCATTATTTGTTGGTTTATAACACACTTTTGTTTGATCCAATATTGAGAAGAAACTCTAAACCATAACTTGTGGCTTCTATTGTTTTTCCTCCAAAAGCTCAATTCTATGTCTTTTTATGGTCTCTGTGGTGAGCCTTAGGCGAATTTCTCCTATGTTTATGTCATGTTTAACCTTTCCAAGATTTTTAATATTCTAGTAGTGAATGCCATCATTACGAAGACTTGGAGATCCTTCTTTTCAAAAATTTGAAAGGGTTTTTCCATTATTGCTTGATGGGTATTCATTCTTTGAGCTTTGAAGATCTGTATTTTCTACTGATTCTGTGTTATGCTTCTATTGTCGAGCACCCTTGTGATTTCAAGATATTTTGTCTACCACCCTACCTTGAAATTTTTCCATGTAAGTACTTTGTTTTGGTGAGTTGTAACTCCATTATTATCTCGATTGGGATGATCGGGGATATTTGTCTATGTCAAGTGTTCCTAACCTTCCCTAAACCACTCCAGTGTAGTAAGCCTTTAGAGAGATTTCTGATGACTGTAAGACGTGAAACAAAGACACTCGAAGCGTAAGATATGTCCAGTAAAAGTTTGGTTAACTGAAAGTCAACATTGGTCAACAATCCCAGATGATGTGGACCCTGCACAATTGGCCAATCGATTGGGAAGTGGAGAATTGGAAAATGATATATGAATTCTATGCTTTCCATCGACTAGGTGAACATCAAATCCGAGTCATAGCAAAAGATATGAAACTGGTCAGAGTGTGGGGTCAAAGCCTGTCCACATTTGGTCAACAGTGGTCAACCATAAAATTGATGGTATTGAAAGCATTTGGACCAGCACCATTGTGTATGATGCACCAAGATCTTTCCCAACACAATTTTATAGCCAACATTTGGTTCATATGGGCCGGAAGATATAGCATAGTCAAAGATTTGGTCCAATGACAATGTCGCATCAATCGGTGGGTGGGCAATCAGATTATGGACGGAACACTGGCATGTTTTTAGGATTGAATTTAAATTAACATATAATATGTTATTATCACATCCATGCCATGGGAAATAATCCTAATCCCATGGATAATGGCGATTCGTGGGAAAGACTATTTACAAAGCTGTTTCCCCCTATGCCTTTTTCCCACCCAATGTTGGGTCAATGGCTAAATTGGTGCCTAAATCTATGAAGGGGGATTAACTTAGCACCTCATCTCAATATAGTGTGCTTACAACCCCACCCCCCTCGGCAAGTGGATAAATAAGCTCACTTTTATTTGTAATGGGAGTGTCAGGTCTGTGTAAAATAGCCATAAAGAGTAGTTTTTAGAAAACTGCCATTTTTGAAGAGTAATTGCCCTCAAATTGGGAATCAAGAGTAAAAAGTAAATGAGGGATTATGAGACATTCGAGAATTATCTAACAATTTGATATAGTTTTTTACTTTAACATTTTAGGAAATGTTTGAATGCATTTTTAACAGGGGTCTACAAGAACTAGTTGGAAAATACAGAATTTCAATGCACTTCTGGTCCGAAATGTTAACTGTTACACAGTGAAATTGTTGTGAATTTAGAGAAATGGTCGCAGATGTTTTTTTTCTCCTATAATGTTTTTTTAAATCTTCATTTTTTTTAGTGTATGTGTTGTTCTAACGTAATTTCAGGAGATCACATTGTGCAAACACTCAGAGCCCACAAAATCATAATTCTTGGTATGGTTTCTTCTCTTTACCAAGTTCGTTGGCCTTTGATAAGCTTATTTGTAATTTTTCCATTCATTATTGAATGTTTTTAAGAGTTATTATCTTTACATTTCCATATTTTAATGGATCGGTTTCAATCCGAAACACCCGGGTACGTAGCATTTCTGACCCCCGTAAACAATCTTGTTTGTTCTCTGGAGTATGGTTCAGTTGTTGCTGATTATTTAATTTTCATCGAAGTTTTTTTTGTTCACTCTATGGTCATATAATCATAAATTTAGTCAAGTTGTGGATTTTAGATACTGTAAAATGGGTAAACAATTACAGATCTTGGAACCGCTTAAAAGACAAACAAATACAAACACAACATTTAATTTTCAATCAATGGATGTCATTTCATATTTCTTGATTTTTCTATGGAAGCTCCTTTGGTGTGTTCATTGTATTTCCTACCCATCCTCAGTATTTGTGTTTTTTTGATCTGTAAGTTGACCAGTTTGACATTTGAGGGCTCTGTTTTGCTATCACTGAAAAATATTTTACTTTATTTGGGGTTTCATTATTGTCTACTTGAGCGCTTTGTTATTGGAGATTTTTACTTAGATAAGTGGCAGATACTGAACTCGTTGATATGAGTATGGGTGCCTCTTATTTTTACAGGAGATGATTTGTCCTAAGTTTTTAATCTCTTTGAAAGAATCCATTGACATTGAGTCCAGAAAAAAGTATACCCAGGTGTTTCCTTATTGTCTTCTTATATTTGATGTAATAGCATTTACTGCATCTTTTTCCCATTGAGGTTGGACTT